>SKCR01034798.1:0-142511 GCA_019454045.1 Zanthoxylum bungeanum | reverse complement strand
TGCGATCTTATAGATTTTTAAAACTTCGGAGATCCGAATGTATTACTTCGGATCTCCAAATACTTCAAATTTAAATAAAAAATTAAAAAAATGAACTTCGAGTAGTCTTCAGAGAATTTGGATTTTCCAAATTTTACTTTGGAGAAAAATATCATTTTGACAAAACCCCAAACATTCTATCTATCTTTTTAAGCAAATGATAATTTTTCAACTAGTTATGCCAAATTCCCATCAACTAAACCCCCTTCATTATTGTATGTCTATTCTTCTTGTATTTTAAAAAAAATTATTTTTTTAACTGTTAATTTTGGAAAAAAATCAAAATTATTCATTTACTTGAAAAATTCAAAACTATCAAGGGTTAAATTGTCAATTTGTGCTTAGAATTTGAAGAAACAAATATTCTTCTAGATATTTTATAAAATATAAGATATAGATTCTATTTGGTATTGTGTTTTGATCCGTGATTAGATTATAAAATTATATTTTGATCTAAATATAATTGATTGATTTTTTTTAAAAAAAATTGAGTTTTACAAAAAATGAGATTCTTAACTTGTACTCATTATTAAAATAATTTAAATAAATATAAAAATTTATTTTTTTAATCTAAAGTAAAATTATTTTGCCCTTTATTGAACAACTATTGTTCACTGTCATGATCTGATGTTGAACCCAATGTAACAAGATATTATTATTTTCAGTGCCATAAAAATTTAAACAGAATATGAGGACTTCTTTTTTTTTTTTTCCCCAGCGTGAGCAGTTACAAGAGATTCGGCGTCGGTGGCATACCAATAAAATACACGTGGCAATAATGGATTGTGACATATGCTGGCTTAACAAACACCTAATTGAATAAAATTGTTAAATTAAATATTTTAACAACAATATTATGATATAATATAATGTTAGTGATTTTTCAATAATCATGTACAACATTGGAAAACAATTACAATTATTGCATAATTCCCATTCAAATCATCGAATGATCGGAGGCAGAGGGCACTTATGACCAAAGATGTCATGGCCTTAAAAAAAAATTAATTTTTTTTCAACTTTTTAAAACATTTTTTTTAAAAAAAAAATAGCACATTGTTGAAGTAATATATATTTTTTTCATTGCTTATTGAGTTACTATAAAAATAAAAGAAAATTAAGCTTACAAATAATTGTGATATGGCTTCCAATAAATTTTTATTTTTTTGTTTGAAATGAATTTTTCAAATAAGTTTTTTTTTTTCTTGAAAATGGTATTAATATTCCTACAGGTGTGAAGGGACTCATTTCTCGCGAATTAAAGTAGATTTCTCTACAAATATTTATGTGAGAGTAGATATCTCAAGTATGGAGATTGAGTTCGTCTCTAATAGACATAAATTTATGAGTGTGCTATTGTGGTTCAAATAGTGTCATTAAACAGGAAATAACATGCGAACAAACTCATCAAACCATAAAATTCCAATCAAACTATCATAAACCCTAAAATATGAAAACTGTAGAAAAACCTGGAAAAAGTAATGACGAATCCAAGTCGAGTTTTTTCTTTTCTTAAGAACTTATTTGCCTCCGTCACAGGTGCTTCACAGATTCGAATTGGCCAATGTTCTCCCAGGATAATTTGGTTGCTTCTTGTTCAACGAGCACACCTTAACAAATATTTGAAATAGGAAAATGGTGGAACTCTCTCTCAAAAAACAAACGAAAATTGTGACTCTCAAATTCAGATTGCTTGTATTTTCTTGTGTTTGGATATGATGCCTCTTTTTAAAGGCATTGAAGGGTGCCAATAGGGCACCTCTTGGGGTGAGGTGTAACCATCCAAAGGGTTGTATCCCTTTCATACCCCCATTGCATCCAAAAAGACATATACACCCTTTTCATGAATATTAGAATAATTTCCAACAACTACAAATATATGTATTAAGTGTCTAAATATATTTTAGATTATATGACTATAAATTTGTAATGTATTTAAAAAAGTATAAACTATTGGTTATTTGTTTTCTAATTTTTATTTTGGAAAACACACAAAAAAAAAACTTTTTCTTTATATTGTGCTATTTAAGAGGGTTTGCGTTTATACAAACACGTGGTTGAGGGAAACCCTAGTGAATTAGGATATTCCCTTATCTCTCCTTATTTTTCTTATAACATATGACATACAACTCAATCTTAATTTTATATATATATGCCACATATTTATCATTATATGATTGTACTAAAAAAAAAGATAAAAACAAGCACTACAAGAATTAGACCATTTAGCGTCGAATTATTTCGACGCCATAAGCGACAGTTTCGACGCAAAAGACATTTAGCGTCGAAAAAATTAGACGCAAAAAATGGACGATAAAATGTCGACGAAAATCACTTTTAGCGTTGAAATAATTAAATGCGACGCTAAAAAAATATTATGCGTCCAATTTTTTTCGACGCTAAAGTAAATTGTCTGACGCTATATTTTATATTTCGCGACGAAATAATTCGACGCAAAAATTCAAACTTTAGCGTCGAAAATTGTCGACGCTAAAATATATTTAAAAAGTATTATATGTAAGCTTACAGCGACCATTTTTTTTACTATTACCATCGAAATATTCGGCGCTAAAAGTTTGATTTTTTGCGTCGAAAATTGTAGACGCTAACGTATATTAAAAAAGTATTATATGTACGCTTACAGCGGCAATTTTTTTATACTATTAGCGTCGAAATATTCGACGCTAAAAGTAAAAAATTTATTTTTTAAAAATTAGTAATTTACTTATTTTTTGTCTAAAATATTTAATTTAGTTGAAAAAAATGTAATTAATAACAAAATGACGAAATATTATATTGAAATTTGTTTTAGAAAAAAAAAATATATATTAAATCTATTTGTTCAAAATGTTTATGCAAAACCAAATATAAAATTAATTGCTACTGTGATGGGGGGACGCTCGAGCCCGATGCACCATGACTCATTGAGGCCTCGAACACTATGACCAAGTTGTGGACCTTGTAAGTCATGCAAAATATCGGTGATCTCATCGTTTGCAGGTTGATTGTAACTACTGCTCCCTTCGCCGACATCAAAAAACCGTGACTGAGAATGATACTGCTCACCTTGATAAATCCACGTACGGTAAGTTGGTGATATTCCTGACATGTATAAATGATTATGAACTTCATCTAACCACTTCCTTTTCCTATTCAAACAATTTGCACATGGACAACGAACACGACCTTCTGCATCAATGTGTTGCTTTGCGACTTCCATAATCTCATACACTCCATTACGATATTCAACACTCAATCTATCCAGAGAGCTCATCCAATTTCTATCCATTTCAGCAGAATACCTAAATATAATAATATAATTATTAGATATCATTTTACAGTAATCAACATTACTAATTCAGTAATACTTTATTTAAGCATGCATATATATATATATTTGGTTGATAAATTAAATAGTTTACAAAAAAATTATATTTTATTAATTAATATACTTACTCTACATATATGAATCATAAATCACTAACAACAACATATATAATCATAAAAATTGAAAATAATAAAAGAAATATGAAAGAAGAATTACCTATATCGGAAATTGATTACAATTTTATTGAATTTTTAAGAGAGATGTGAGGCTGTAGAGGAGAAATTCTCAGATTTCAGAGGATGAAAATGAAGAGAATGAGAGAAAAAAACACAGAGGGAGAAGGGTTGGTGGCAATCTGCATTTTAATCTATATTTAGCGTCGAATTTGAATATTCGACGCTAATTGTTGACGTTTTTAGCGTCGAAAAGGTTTTTTCGACGCTAAATATCAAAAAATTAACGTCGAATTTAATTTAGACGCTAAAGAAGCAATGATTTGTCGGTGGAAACTTCATAAACCTTTAGCGACGCTATATATTCGACGCTAAAAGTATATTTTTGACGTCGACTCTGTTTTTTGACGCTAAAAGTGTAATATTTGGCGCCAAAAATTATTGCAATAATAGAATTATTCAGTACTTATTTTAGCGTCGAAAAAAGTTTTCGACGCTAAAACATTAATATTCTGCGTCGAAGTTTTATTTCGTCGTTAAAATATGAATTATAGCGTCGAATATTATTTTCGACGCTAAACTCACTTTTAGCGTCGAATACTGTTTCGACGCTAAATATTTGGACGCTAAAAGCCATAATTCTTGTAGTGAAGAGAGATCATTGTTTAAATCTAATCGTTGGTGGCCACTAAGACTATTAATTTCATAGTCTCATATCCTCAATGTAAGCTTGAAATTATGAATTCGAGTCTCCGCAAATTCACGAGTGTACGATTTTTTTATTTTTTATTTTTAAAAAATATGGAGGAAAGGGGATATGAATCACCGCCCTTTAATTACACAAATGTATACGCGGATGAAATTATATCTTATAAGATCTCAAAACAAAATAAATGAAAGATAGATGTGACTTTTGAGCTGCAACCAAATCAAACAAGCCAGATAAATTAAATAAGGATTATCCTAGTATTCGTTAAGAATATATTTAATAAAAGTTTTATTTTTATGGGAAATGAAAAAAAATTGTCAAATCATTAATGATTTTTTTGATTTTTCATATCAAAACTTTCCTTAAATGAATTCTTAACGAAGCATTTCCCATCAAAATTCTCATTAAATGGATTCCGTAGCATTTCCATTAAATAAATGTCTTTTTCTTACAACAACACTTTCTTTCTAAACTTTTAAAACACTTAAGCATGAACAAAATTTAGAATTCAAATTGAATTAGAGATGTCCATAGAGAGGCAAGATGGATATAAGTCCCCCATGAACGTGCTTTGATGATGCAGAGTTCATGATTTTATATTGAGGTCTTGAGTTCGAGTGTGTTTATTATAAGTGTCTGTGACAGTCGAGAATTTTACCTTATCTGCTTAAGTCCGAAATAAATGATTTGACGGTGGGATTTTCAAATAAAAAAAAATGAATACGATCTTGAGATTCACTATCTATTTAATTATTTATGGGGACAAATTCTATATTTTGGTTGCTTCCTGCATCTCTAAATATCTGAAGTATTAATTCCGAGAATCATTCTTCAAGTCGGGCTTGAACTCTGGAAGTTTCCATACCAATCCTAGGATTTATGGCCTGCAAAATTTCCATGTATACAATTTTATAACTATCAGTATTTATTATAAGCAATAATAATATAGAAATTAAATAACAAATATAAGAATAAAATTATACGACATGTTAATTATTTTAATTTTCAATTTTTATTCATTCTAAAATAATATCATTTTAATGAAAAATTTATTATTATTTTATCCCGAACCCCACCGTCGCCGCCCAGAGGCCAGATATAAAAGTCAACTATTGCTTCATGTACAGTCCCTGTCGTATATGCATATGGTTTCAGACTCATGCATCCTTTTCACAATTTCCTTTTTATTAATAAATCAATGATGGGTTGATTATATGAATCATATAATTTCAAATGTCAGAAACCTAATTTATGAAAATTATTCATCATGTCACGTGGACGTTTGCAACTTTTTAACATCGGAAATTAAACCAAAATAAAAAAATGAACTCTAATATTTTTTTTTTTTGAAATCGTTGGAAACTCCGCCACCAAACCACCCATTCTGGGCCGCGGCGCAGGTAAAATCCCCGGCTGCCCCAGGCTCTTACAAGAAGTTGCACCCCCTGAATTCGAACCCAGAACCTCAAGGTGAGATTCTGGACCCTTCACCACCAAGCCACACCCCTTGGGGCAAATCAACTCTAATACGTCAAAAGGAAAAAAAAAAATAGACTTGTTATTTTTCTCTTCTTTTAATTTTATATATATATGTATATATACATACAAGTAGAGCCAAAAAGGTTTTTAATTGTTTGGTTGTCCATAAAATTTTTAATTAAAAAATTAAAAAATTACTTAAGTAGATAATTTTTTTAAAGGTGCGTTATGAAATAAAACAATGATATTTTAGATAATTTAAACATTTTAATAGGAAAAAGTTGTTTTTTAAAAAAATCTAAAAACTGAAACAACAGAAACATGAAGGTACCTACCTGGGACTTAATAATGAAGATGACCAGGTCACCATGAATGGTTTGTGTAACATTAACAACATGAGCAGCTTCGTCCTCAAGAACACTAATAATTTCATGTAACATAAAGTTTCTTCTATTAGACCCAGAAATCAAATTCAGCTCCAAAGTAGAATCCGAAGTTGTAATTATGTTCATTCTTGGCAATGATGAAGTAGTACTGCTGCTTTCAGCTTTCTTATTATCATCTTGATCATCACCTTTCAAATTTGCTCTCTTTTCCTCGAGACTTTCTTTCTTCTTCTGCAAATTCATTATATAACTTGTGGCTTCATCCAATATCTCTGGCATTGACAGCTGCATTATGTTTCAGGTTAGATGCATAATAATTCTTACTTTTGTGTTAACTTTGGGGCCTTATCTGCCTATGACACTCCATAATTTTTATATTATAATATTATACTATTGTCCAGAGCTCCGAAATATAAAACAAGTTTTAGGTCCCGCTCTTTAGATATCCATAGGTGAATTCATAAAATGGGGCTCTCAAGAACTAGAAAATTTATTATACAATGATAGTAGGTCATTTATATAAGTGCAACAACCCAATGATACCTTACATCACGTGCTAAAATAGTAAAAAAATAATAATAATAAATTGTATAGTTATATTAAATACAACTCCATATACTATAAAATTATTGATTGGTGGTACTACATCATTCATATAATAATAATATTAAAGAATTATTCATAATTTTAGGCATAACCAGCCATCCGTGTGAACTGTCCGCAGAACCGCCTCTCCGATGTGCAACAAATTATTGAAAGACAAGTACAAGTAAAATCAACACTAGATCCAAATTGAAAATATGTAAAAGATAAGACAATATATATATATATATATATATATATATATATATATATATATATAGAGAGAGAGAGAGAGAGAGACACACAGACACACACCCACCTTGGAATTGGAGGGCATGAGAGAAGCAAGCTGGGCGATGAGATGTTTCATGTGCATTCTTCTATGTTTCTCTTTACTGTTCCTCTGAGCTCTTGAAGATGAACCTGTGGAGCTATTTCCTCCCACCATAATTGAATAGTGTCCGCCACGTGTGCCCTAAAAAACAACAATCAAACTGATCATCAAATGTTTTGTTCATTAAATATTTAGTCTCGAATTTTAAATTAAAACTAATTAAGGGGGCCGGGGAAAAAGAAATAATTGTTGATTATACCTTCAAAAGAATATGAAATGCTTGCTAGCTATGAATTAATGCATGGAATATAAGAAGCAGTGCAGTATTTATAGTGGAGAGCAGTGGAGGGAGAAAGAGAGAGTTGATTTATTATTATTATTTTAAAAATAAAAAATAAAAATCATTCCCATTAGGTCAAGAAAAAGAAAATCAACTCAAGTTGTCTTGTGATCTTTTTGTAGTTTATGTATGTTACCTAAAAGTCAAACGACTTTATTTCATATTTTGATTTTGATTTTGATTTTTGGGAAATTTGTGGTCCTCAGTTATAAGATAAGAATGTATGTTTTAATTAAATTTTAACTATATGATATAATCATTCACAGTGTGGTAGATCATTTGACCGAACTTTTGAAGACCGATATGTGATCGGGGTAGTTTGGACTATTCTTTATGATATATATCACCGCTTTAGATCTTTCCAGTCTGGCACCATTTTTGCATGTGGCAGTGCCTAAAAACAGGGTGATGTGACAAACCGTCAGAATGCATGTTTACTTTCGGCGAAGACAATCTTGGTGCAGAGAACCCGTCAATCAATCGGAGAATCACGTGGGTGACGTCATGTAAGCATGAGAACAATGTTGTAATTCTCTAAGTATATAAAGAGAAGTTAGTTTCATTTTGTGAGGGATGGTCAAATTTGTAAATAAAAAAAGCACTACTTGTAAAAAATTGAGAAAATCAATCAGCTCTGTTCTCTTTAGACCTTCCTGAAAACTGGTCGGCCGAGCTCGGTTTGGTAATAAAAACATCACCCCACTTTGTGCATGTGGACGTAGGTTGGACTTGCTCTGTCGAACCACATTAAAACTCTTTTTTTTTTTTTCGATTTTGTGTTCTTTTTACCTTTTGCTATATTTGTTTTTGGTCTCTCCTAACCAAACAAATTCAAAGTTGAAGGAGGATTATCTCATGAGAGTTATCTCGAAACTACCATTGGGACGAAAATCACTCGTCAACAATAATATTACTGCCATTTACTGGTTAGATGAAAATATTAAATGCATGATTGATATGATTTATTTTATGTTTTTATTCAACCAATAATGTTATGATACATCTATTTGTATATATATAAATAATTTATGGTTACGGCTTAAAGGAAATTATATAGAAAAATACCGTAGGACAAAATAAATTTAATATTTATGATTTAAAAAATAAAACTCAACCCAAATAGCTAATAATTAAGCTTGAAGTCTAATGGTACTTGTTGACGGCTGATTTTGGTCTCAGGGTAATATGGGAATATCACTCCCGAAGAAATCCTCCTTCAACGGTGAATTTGTTTGGTTATGGGGGGCCAAAAGCAAATTTAGCGAGAGACAGATAAACACACCAATCAACAAGGGGATTTAACGTGGTTCGGTGGATTTGGCTCCGACCTACGTCCACGGACACAAAAAAAACGGTACTTTTATTACTTAAATACTTTTCTTGGGCCGGCACAAATCAGAGCTCGAAGATTCAGATCACTAATTTTTGTTGATCTTTTGATGATGCCTTTTACACATACTATGCCCTCCTATTTATAGTAATACAGAATCAGACTCCTATTTGCATAAGAAATCCTAGTTGAACTTTAGTCTTCTTTCCTTGTAAGGATTCCTAGTCCGATTCTCCCTTCTCTTTTCTTATTCCTTTTCGGATTCTGACTTCATTTCCTTGTGAGAGTAGGACAATCTGTTTTATCTTATTCGCAAGAAAAGGGTGTCGTTATCTTGAACACGACTCGCCGTCTGGTCGGTCTTCATGAGGTCGGTCATGACAATCTTTAATGCTGAGAATGTTTCTGTCGACCTGTAAGTGCCCGGCTGTCTGAACAAAAGTGGTCGGTTGCCGGTCATAAAGTGCTCGGTCAATGTCTGTTGTGGTCGGTTTGGAACCGTAAGGTGCTTGCTCTTTTATTACTAAGTGGTCGGGCTGGATTCAATGATCTTGCCCAAGAAGGGAATTACCCTTCTGTTCTCGTCGCGCTGTTTTAAATATCATAGTGCCTAAAAACACCATCAACATCCGTCCCCTAGTTCTCGGTAACAACGAGTTTGCGAGTTGATGCCGGGAACTATAAAGAGATGGTGTGCTGATTTACTCTTTTGGGGGTCGGCCTTGGTGTGGAGTCAATAGGTTGTGTCGCCTCTTCTTTAACGCCTTTTCTTGAGACGCGCAACAGTCACGTCTGTTTAAATGCCTATCAAATCAACTTTAGGGTTTCTTCTAAGTTTGACACTTGTCAAACATCCGCCGGGTTCCCGCCAAAGAGGGAACGAATCGACCGTGTAGAGGCGTCTTCACAGTGGGCTAATCTCAGCCGTCTGTTTATTTTTGGGAGACCTTTTCTGCAGTCGACACCCGGCGTTCATCCGGGTTCTTTCCTTAGATCCAAAGGTCACGAGCGTCTTTGCCATGACTATAAGAAGGCGAGGCTTTTACTGTTTCATCTTTTTTTTTCGGCAATTTCTCCTTTTTTTCTGAAAACCTCTTCGTGATTCGCCCAACTCCGTGCTTTCGAAGTTCAACCGTGGTCTTTTTCTTCTTCTGTGCTGCGAACATAAGGAACGGGCACAACCGCACTGCACAACCTCCTGTTTTTTTTTTTAGAAGAACAAGTAAGTCCTCTGAACGGCTTCTTCCTTTTTGTGTTTATGAATCTGTGTTTGCTGTTCATTTTTGAGTGTTTGCTAGGGAAAGAGTTATGGCTTGCTGGGTTTTGCTTTAGGGCACTTTAGAGACCACCTGTTTAGCTAACATGGAAACCGGGGGTAGTTTCTTTTAGCTATAGACTGACTTTCCCTTCCTTCTTTTTTTTCTGGGTGTCAGAGATGTCTGACAGCAGTTCCTCCCCCTGAAAAGCCTGCTAAAACCTCAACTCCCCCTGCTGAGGAGCTCTCCTCGGGCTCGGGGGCACCTATTGTAGAAGACCTTGACACTACCCCTACTCCTTCTGAGATCGAACAAGACTCCTACCATCAGAGGGTTCCTCAGAAGGACCCAGAGGCCGGTGAACTCGGCTCGTCGGCTCTGGATATGAACCGTCCTTCCAAAATAACTGAAGACGACCTCGCCCTTCTTCGACAGCGATATAGTATTCCGATAGATATCGCCCTTGAAGTTCCTGGCTTTATGGATCGCGTCAGTCAGCCTGAAGAGGGCTTGGTGGCACTTCTTCCTGCCTTTTTTGAGTGTGGGCTGCGGCTGCCGATTCAACCTTATTTCGCTTGGATGTTGGCCGAGATGGAGATCGCCCCCTGTCAGCTGAGTCTAAATAGTTGGAGAATTCTGGCCGGATTGTATGTAGCTTGGCACCGGGCAGGACTCGGCGAGCCTTCCTTTGAAGAGGTGAAGAAGGTATACCGTTTAAAGGCCAACACAAAGGCTTATCATGGTTGGTACTACCTTTCCGCTTACAACAGTTCGTTAAACGTCGTCCAGAAGCTCCCTGACTCCAATAAGAACTTCAAAGATCTATGGTTCTGGGCCACTGGGGATTGGGGACGGACCCTGAGGTCGGATGAATGAGATATTTTGGTGCCGGATATCTTCAGGGCGGGAGGTTAGGAGACCGACCTTTTATCTTTCCTTAGTTTCTCTCTTCTTTCTCTTTTTTTTTGTGTGGGTTCTTACCCCTTCTTTTCCATTCCTCCTTAGCCTGTTGGAGGGATGCTCCCAAGGTTTCTCATCGGGTGCGGACACGGGTAGGCTGGGCTCGTCGGTATGCTGCCCACTGGAGGGAATTGGTTAATGACGCGGCCTTTGTTGAGTCGGGCCTTACTCGGACCGTCCCTTCGGAGGTCTCAGGTCGGATAGGTAGATGTTTGCTGACTGTTTAGTTTGATTTCCCTGTTCATCATGTTTGATATCTTTGTTATATGCTCGGGTCCTGATTTCCTTCCCCCTCTTTTTCGTAGGCATGTCGAAGAGGCCAAAGTTTCTTGAGAAGTTGGCCGGTACTATGAAGAAGACCGGTCATGCGGATACTGGAACTTCCCGGGCACAGCCTGACCCTGCTGGGGCTGAGAGGGCATCTCAAGGATGTTGGGTTATTCGGGTCGGGCGCAGCGGAAGCGCGGGTTTGGGGCGCAAAACGTATTTCAAAACTTTTTCAAAATACCGAGTAAATTATTCAATATCTAATATGAATAATCTATTCGTGTTCCACCCATAAACTAAAACATTACTCACATGTATGATCCGATCAAATGGAGTAATAATCTGACCACAAAAGTGCCGACCACATTATGTCCGACCAGACCACAAAAATGCCGACCACATTATGTCCGACCAGCCGAGGACCGACCAGCCGACCAGCCGAGGACCGACCAGCCGACCAGCCGAGGACCGACCAGCCGAGGACCGACCAGCCGACCAGCCGAGGACCGACCAGCCGAGGACCGACCAGCCGACCAGCCGAGGACCGACCAGCCGAGGACCGACCACATTCAAACAGACGAATATTTTTCATGCATCATATACAAATCCAAATACTCAACATAAATGAAAAGCCAAAAGGTGGTACAAGGTCAAAAACCTTGAAACCAATACTTAAATCATGTTTCTAAAACACCATTCTTCCATCCAATCAAAGTCTCAACACAATGAAACAACTCAAGATCAAATCTAGGTCATCTAAGAGTGGGTCAACAACTCTAGATTAGCAACTTGGTTTCCAAAACCATAAAAGAAAGTTTATTACTACAATAGTTATACACTTCCTTCATTACACATGCTTCACACTTCATCAAAACTTCCATCAACAAAAACACAAGGAATAAAGAAAGAAACATCCTAAGAATGTCATATATTAAAGCCTAGAACCTAAGGAACAATTCCTTACTAATAGCAAGTTCAAGAAACTTACTAAAAATCCAAGCTTTTTGATTTTTGTCTTTCTTTCTCAAGCTTCCTTTTGTCTTTCTTCAATGGAGTTTTTATGTTTTTGTAAAGTGTATTAGGTTATCTAAATGAAGATGAAATGAAAACAATATATACTTGTAATGATTTGCCCTTGGCCGAAAATCACAAGCATTTACCAAATTATTTTCATTTCAAAAACATTTAATCAACTTGCATAAATATCAAAAACAACTTTAATGATATTTATATAAGTCAACAAAAGCAACTAATACCATTTACTTAATATATCCTAATGTAAGATATTTATATTTTAATTAATTTAATCATTTAACAATTAAACAATCAATTAATTAATCAAATACAAATATATTAAATATATGCATAATATTTACATTAAATATTAAAAACATATATTCATTTAGGATATAAGTCAAATAACTCATTTTGACTATTAATTAATGTGTATTTAAATTAATCAAGTATTAAATGTAAATACACAATAATCAAGCAAATGACTATCTAGTCCTTTAGCATGTATCTTGCGTTTAACCTTTAAACGACTTTATAAATAATCAATATTATTTATTAATGTTGCTTTAGTGCTCTACGAGTATGTTTCATTATTGAGACTCTCTAGATTCAGGTATATCCGTCACGAAATCAAATTTCGTGTCCATAATCTATCCACCCGTAGATTATGACGATCACGGATAATCTCGCTGAACCATACAGGTCGAGGTCATGGCAAATGTATAATTCCTCCGTCACAGGTATCCGGATAAATCCCAGAGATACAGATGTAAACGTCAAATCTCTATGGGATTATCCAGTCGACTATTCTATTAGCAATCAAAAAGAATGTTTAGAACTAGCTTCTAAACTTACCACGGGCCCATGGTTTTATCTGATTGCTAATCATATGGACTACCTATGCTCTGGTACACAGAACTGACGGATCCTATCTTGACACACATAGGACACCCTGAGGATCTATCTACACCCAACGAACAGGCGGAGGTCTGATCTAAATAGATCGGTGACGTGACTGCCATCTAAGTGTAGAAGATGTCTCATGTGCCCACAATGGCATCTCAAGTCTAAGAATCACAAGTGCTACTCAACCCAAGAAGATTCTTATTGACGCTGGTGTACCATCCATTAAGAATCTTCGGTGAGTCGTTCAGTGTTTATCCACTATAAACACCTACACGTCTATACTAGTCTCCAAGACTAATGGTTCATTGAGAAACCATTGGAATCATATATTCCAGTATACGACATGTACCGGTCTCAACGGGTTTACTATACTGACCAAGTAGTGTAAACCTTGACCAGGAACTGTCTGAGAATGACAACGTCATGATACTTCTCAATGTCCGTTGCGACGCTTTTGCAACTGTATCATGACTAATCATTCTCGGGTCATTACGCCTTTACCATATAGAAATATAGATTATATTATAGAAACTGCATATATTATTACTAATAATAATGTTTTACAGAAGTATTTAACAAAATACAACCGGGAATTGGCGCTCTGAGCACCAACCCCTACAAAATCTCCCACTTGCTCTAGTGCCAATATCGATTGTATCTAATACCCATCGACTCCACGTGTTTATCAAATAACTTCGGAGGTATGGCCTTCGTCAGTGGGTCTGCTACGTTGTCTTCACTCGGTACCTTGCACACGACAATATCCCCTCGCGACACGATCTCTCGAATGATGTGGTACTTGCGTTCCACATGCTTCGACTTCTGATGCGCCCTCGGTTCCTTTGCTTGCGCAATGGCTCCAGTATTATCACAGTATAACGGAATCGCATTCTCGATACTTGGGACAACTCCCAATTCTGTGATAAAGTTCTTTATCCACACAGCCTCTTTTGCAGCTTCAGAAGCTGCAATATATTCCGCCTCAGTGGTGGAATCAGCTGTCGATCCCTGTTTGGAACTTTTCCAACATACTGCACCTCCGTTAAGGGTAAAGACAAATCCAGATGTAGACTTTCTATCATCGGGATCCGATTGAAAATCGGAGTCTGTATACCCGTTAACCTGCAGCTTTTCCTCCATAATAATCAACTTATCCTTAGTACCTTTAAGATACTTTAGGATATGTTTAATGGCCATCCAATGGTCATTACCTGGATTGGACTGATATCGACTAGTTACGCTAACAGCGAAACTGATATCAGGCCTCGTACATAACATGGCATACATTATGCTACCCAAACATGAAGCATAAGGTTGGTTAGACATTCTAACCTTCTCATCTTCTGTTTGTGGACACATCTTCTTGGAAAGATGAATCCCATGTCTGAACGGTATGTTTGCTGTCTTACAGTTACCAAAGCTATACCGTTCCAAGATCTTATCTACGTACGTTGACTGGGATAACCCAATCAGCCTCCTTTGTCTATCTCTATAGAGTTTTATCCCTAAGACATAGGAAGCTTCTCCCAGGTCCTTCATGGAGAAATTCTTACAGAGATATGCTTTGACGCTTTGCAACATACCTAAATCATTCCCAATGATTAGGATGTCATCAACATACAGGACTAAAAATACGACCATGCTCCCACTGGCCTTCTGATACACACAGGATTCTTCCGAATTCTTGAGAAAACCAGACGATCTGATAATCTCGTCAAAACGAAGATTCCAACTTCGTGAAGCTTGTTTAAGTCCATAAATGGACTTCTTAAGCTTACAAACCATACCCGAGGTTTGGCTGGATGTGAAACCTTCCGGCTGTTCCATATAGATTTCTTCATCAAGAAACCCATTTAGAAAAGCCGTTTTGACATCCATTTGCCAAATCTCGTAGTCATGATACGCAGCTATAGAAACCAAAATCCGGATAGACTTAAGCATTGCAACTGGTGAAAAAGTTTCATCGTAGTCGACGCCAGGTCGCTGCGTGTAACCTTTTGCTACCAGTCGGGCCTTGTAAGTTTCAACCTTACCGTCAGGCCCGCGCTTCCTCTTGTAAACCCATTTACAACCGATAGGAACAATTCCTTCGGGAAGCGGAATCAAGTCCCAAACTTGATTTTCATGCATTGAATCTATCTCGGATTTCATGGCACTTTGCCATTTCACGGAGTCGATGTCCAACATCGATTCTCTATAGGTGAAAGGATCGGTCTCTTCAACTAAGAGAACATCCAGACTCTTTTCTTGTATCAAATACAAGCGTTCAGGAGGTCTAGATACCCTTTCCGACCTACGGAGTGTGTGTGTTGAAGGTCCTTCATCTACTTGAACTTCAGGTTCCTCCGTTGGTTCGTTGTTTTCAGGTTGGACTTCATCAAGTTCAACCCTTCTATGATCACTACCTTCTGACAAAAATTCTACTTCTAGAAATTTTGCGAAGCGAGCTACGAAGACATTTCGATGCTCGGTATCATAGAACAGATATCCCCTCGTATTTGAGGGATATCCAACAAACCTAAACTTTTGCCCTCGAGGCGAAAGCTTACTTTGCTGAGTTACCCTGACATAGGCAGGACAACCCCAAACCTTAATATAATTAAGATTCGGTCTCCTACCGAACCATATCTCATACGGTGTCGTAGGAACAGCTTTTGAAGGAATCTTATTCAAAAGATGTGCGGCTGTTAAGAGACAGTAACCCCATAAGTAATAGGGCAAATCTGTGAAACTCAACATCGATCGGACCATATCCAATAAAGTCCGATTTCTCCTTTCAGATACACCATTGTGCTGTGGTGTACCTGGAGGAGTATATTGAGCGAGAATCCCATTCTCCTTCATATAATCCATGAACTCACCACTCATATATTCGCCGCCTCGATCTGATCGAAGGCATTTAATATATTTACCAGTCTGTTTTTCTACTTCATTTCGGAACTCTTTGAACTTTTCAAAGGTTTCCGATTTATGTCGCATCAAATAGACATAACCGTACCGTGACAGATCATCGGTAAAGGTAACGAAGTATGAATAACCACTGTGAGCAGTTTGACTTAGTGGACCACATACATCAGAATGTACGAGTTCCAGTAAGTTAATGGCACGGTGTCCAACACCAGAAAATGGGCCTTTGTCATTTTACCCTGAATACAGGATTCACAAGTTGGATAGGATTCAATGGTGAGATCTGGTATCAAACCATTCCTAACCAACTGGGTAAGGCGTTTAACGCCAATGTGACCAAGTCTCATATGCCAAAGTTCAGTATTATTAATTTCAGGTAATCTACGTTTATTAACTCCAGTATTTAATATATCTTTTGAAGTTTGCAATGTATAATGACCATGCTGGTTTGGACAACAAAGGATCTGAATATTATTTTATCATATAAATACAAAGAACTATTCTTAATATTCATACAAAATCCTTCTGTATCAAGTACAAAAAGTGATATAATATTAGCGACACATCCCGGTACAAAATGACAGTCATGTAACAAAAGTGTCCCATTCGGCAATGAGATCTCGCATACTCCCACTGCAACTGCATCCAAAGAGTCTCCACTCCCGAACCGCAACTGCATCTCCCCTGGCTTCAGCCTCCTACTTTCCTTCAGCACCTGCAACGAATTGCAAATGTGAATGGGACAAGCAGAATCTAAAATCCAGCTGGATGTAACGGCTTCACAAGCCAAAGATAAATCAATAACTGGAAAAATAAAAGTACCTGATGTAGATGCTCTGTCTCTCCTGATCTGAGCAATGTAATCTGGACAGTTCTCTTCCAGTGCCCGACCTTGCCGCAGTGGTGGCATTTGTCTTCAGAAGCCCTTTTGGGCTTGCTATCTTCGCCTGCTGTGGAGGACCGAAGGCCTTCTTCTTCTTCTTTCTTTCTTTCTCTTTCCCTTGGACCATCCTTGGGAAGAAGCCGAAAGAGAAGTAGATCTAGGTGGGCGAGTCGGTACTCCCTTCTTCAGATCCTCTTCTGCCGTGAGCAACATCCTATGTAGCTCCTGGTAGGTGCAGACTGTCCCGTGCATGTTGAAGTACATCACAAACTGGCGGAATGAAGCTGGCAGAGAACCAAGAATGACACTCCTACCGAGAATGTCATTCAGGATGAGATTATGTTGCCTCAATTGATCGATCAAATCGATCATTTGAAGAACATGTGGGCTAACACTTTGCCCCTCATCCAGACGCGCATGGAACAGTTCCATGGCGACCTTGTGAACAATAACCTGTTCCTGGTTCTCGAACGATTGTCTTAATCGCGTTATCATACTATAGGAATCTGATGTTCCATAGTATTGTTGCTTGAGTTTCGGAGAGAGCGAACTAAGGATGTATGATTTAACCCTTAAATCATCATTCTTCCAAGCTTCAAAAACTTGGCGTTCCTCCTCCGAAGCATCCTCACCCACTGCAAGGGGTAAAGGACCCTCAAGAACATAACCCAACTTTTCGGAATCGAGGACAATCCTCAAATCCAATTCCCAGTCTGCAAAGTTCTCAGCGCCTTTCAGTTTGTTCGCATCTAACATACGCGCAAACTGGTTTGTGGATTGACCCGCCATCGCAAATCTATCATATAGATCACGAAAAACGGTTAGCAGAAATAAAGCAGTTTCATATAATATCAAAAGCATAAACTAGATCATGGATTTTTAATCTAATATGCCCCTCCCACTAAATCATGCAATACTGTAATCCCAAAACAGAATACAAATATTTAATAATTAAATTAAATATAAATAGTGAAAAGTGGATCCCGTGAATATATTTCGGCTCACAGCAGAGGCACGGTCTCGCCTACGTATATTCATCAGGTAGACAACTCATTTGTCAATCATTCACTAATGACTCCTAAGTACCGGTCCTGGCCGTTTCTCGTTGTCGCTGCGAAGGCAGGCCCACAAGGAGACGTACCAAGGTTAAACTCGCCAATGATAAACTCAAGTTACTTACGTAATCCTGACAGCTAGGGCACGTTCAGAATTCCGCTTTCGCTTGAATTTATCTAGTATCTGATATACATCCGGTATAAATAAATCTTTATCGGCTACACCCTCACAGCAGAGGCACGGTCTCGGATGTAGTCACAAAGAGATATTCATAAACCGTATTGACAAGACGGACCATATAACATGCATCAAATACAAATTACATTTAAACCTTATTATTAGGGATTTTCCGCTAAGTGTCATACACCCTAAAACTAATCAAATTAGTTCCTAATAAGCATGCATAAAGTCTAGAAAACATGTTTAAACATTGATTCAATGAAGGCTAATCATATTAGGTGGCCTAGAATCAGACTCGCTCTGATACCATTTTGTTGGGTTATTCGGGTCGGGCGCAGCGGAAGCGCGGGTTTGGGGCGCAAAACGTATTTCAAAACTTTTTCAAAATACCGAGTAAATTATTCAATATCTAATATGAATAATCTATTCGTGTTCCACCCATAAACTAAAACATTACTCACATGTATGAATCCGATCAAATGAGTAATAATCTGACCACAAAATGCCGACCACATTATGTCCGACCAGACGAGGACCGCCACAAAAGTGCCGACCACATTATGTCCGACCAGACCACAAAAATGCCGACCACATTATGTCCGACCAGCCGAGGCCGACCACCGACCACCGAGACCGACCAACCGCCAGCCGAGACCCGACCACCGAGGACCGACCAGCCGACCAGCCGAGGACCGACCAGCCAGACCGACCGCCGACCAGCCAGGACCGACCATCCGAGGACGACCACATTCAACAGACGAATATTTTTCATGCATCATATACAAATCCAAATACTCAACATAAATGAAAAGCCAAAAGTTGGTACAAGGTCAAAAACCTTGAAACCAATACTTAAATCATGTTTCTAAAACACCATTCTTCCATCCAATCAAAGTCTCAACACAATGAAACAACTCAAGATCAAATCTAGGTCATCTAAGAGTGGGTCAACAACTCTAGATTAGCAACTTGGTTTCCAAAACCATAAAAGAAAGTTTATTACTACAATAGTTATACACTTCCTTCATTACACATGCTTCACACTTCATCAAAACTTCCATCAACAAAAACACAAGGAATAAAGAAAGAAAATCCTAAGAATGTCATATATTAAAGCCTAGAACCTAAGGAACAAATTCCTTACTAATAGCAAGTTCAAGAAACTTACTAAAATCCAAGCTTTTTGATTTTTGTCTTTCTTTTTCAAGCTTCCTTTCTTTCTTTCTTTCTTCAATGGAGTTTTTATGTTTTTGTAAAGTGTATTAGGTTATCTAAATGAAGATGAAATGAAAACAATATATACTTGTAATGATTTGCCCTGGCCGAAAATCACAAGCATTTACCAAATTATTTCATTTCAAAAACATTTAATCAACTTGCATAAATATCAAAAACAACTTTAATGATATTTATATAAGTCAACAAAAGCAACTAATACATTTACTTAATATATCCTAATGTAAGATATTTATATTTTAATTAATTTAATCATTTAACAATTAAACAATCAATTAATTAATCAAATACAAATATATTAAATATATGCATAATATTTACATTAAATATTAAAAACATATATTCATTTAGGATATAAGTCAAATAACTCATTTTGACTATTAATTAATGTGTATTTAAATTAATCAAGTATTAAATGTAAACACAATAATTAAGCAAATGACTATCTAGTCCTTTAGCATGTATCTTGCGTTTAACCTTAAACGACTTTATAAATAATCAATATTATTTATTAATGTTGCTTAGTGCTCTACGAGTATGTTTCATTATTGAGACTCTCTAGATTCAGGTATATCCGTCACGAAATCAAATTTCGTGTCCATAATCTATCCACCCGTAGATTATGACGATCACGGATAATCTCGCTGAACCATACAGGTCGAGGTCATGGCAAATGTATAATTCCTCCGTCACAGGTATCCGGATAAATCCCAGAGATACAGATGTAAACGTCAAATCTCTATGGGGATTATCCAGTCGACTATTCTATTAGCAATCTCAAAAAGAATGTTTAGAACTAGCTTCTAAACTTACCACGGGCCCATGGTTTTATCTGATTGCTAATCATATGGACTACCTATGCTCTGGTACACAGAACTGACGGATCCTATCTTGATACACATAGGACACCCTGAGGATCTATCTACACCCAACGAACAGGCGGAGGTCTGATCTAAATAGATCGGTGACGTGACTGCCATCTAAGTGTAGAAGATGTCTCATGTGCCCACAATGGCATCTCAAGTCTAAGAATCACAAGTGCTACTCAACCCAAGAAGATTCTTATTGACGCTGGTGTACCATCCATTAAGAATCTTCGGTGAGTCGTTCAGTGTTTATCCGCTATAAACACCTACACGTCTATACTAGTCTCCAAGACTAATGGTTCATTGAGAAACCATTGGAATCATATATTCCAGTATACGACATGTACCGGTCTCAACGGGTTTACTATACTGACCAAGTAGTGTAAACCTTGACCAGGAACTGTCTGAGAATGACAACGTCATGATACTTCTCAATGTCCGTTGCGACGCTTTTGCAACTGTATCATGACTAATCATTCTCGGGTCATTACGCCTTTACCATATAGAAATATAGATTATATTATAGAAACTGCATATATTATTACTAATAATAATGTTTTACAGAAGTATTTAACAAAATACAACCGGGAATTGGCGCTCTGAGCACCAACCCCTACAAAGGGAATTGTTCAGCCGGCTGCTCGGGGTCTCTCTTCTCCTGGTGTGCAGTCGTCAAGATCTGCTCGTCTTGTCAGTCCGCCGAAGCCTTTTAGGAAAAGGAGGCGTCAATTCGGGGCCGAGGAGACCGAGCTGGTCCAGAGGAGGAGGAGGATCCTGTCCCGGGCAAGAAAAATAGTCTGTCGGGGGAAAAAATCTTCCGAGGGCTCTACCAAGAAGCGAAAGGGTTCTGTAATCCTCGGGTGGATGACTTGGGGGAAAGCATCCGGGAGGCTACTTCCCATTTAGTGCCGGCCTTCAATGAATTGGCCGAGGTGATTCCCCCTGGGGAGGTCTCGAGATATGAGTATATCTCGCCCGAGGCTGTGGTGACCGAGATGAGCTCTCATATGGCAAAGGTAGTTTTTTCTCTCTTTTTTTTTTTCTGACTTCGGTTCTCGGTTTTCTTCATATCATATCATGACCTTTTTTTTTTTTTTTTTTTGCAGGCTACTTACCTTATGGCTAAGAATAAAGACCTTCTTCAGAGTCTGTTGTCCGAGGGTGGTCAGGCTCAGAGGCTTCAGAATCGTCTTACAGAGGTGGAAGCCAAGCTGGCCGACCGGGAGGAGGTGATAAGGAACCTTGAGTCGACTGCTATTGAGAACTTCAAAACAAACAAAGCTCTCAAGGCTGCTGCCTCGTTGGAGCGAAAACTTGCCGACACTGCCCGGGAGGATTTGAAGGCTGCCCAATCTGAGATTGGCGTTTTGAAGGCGAATGTGGCCAGTGTTGAAACCAAATTGAAGGCCAATGAAGAGCAAATGGCGCGGGCTCGGGATGATCTTGAGAGGAAAGAAGCCGAGCTTGAGGAAAGAGAGGCCGACCTTGAGGCCGAGAAGGAGGCTATCCGCCTAGAGGGAGTTGGTGACTGTGCTGAACTGATACCGATGGTGCTGCCAAGTCTGAATATGGATCCTATTTATGCGGCCATCAGTTTCTGCAAATGGGAGATCTCCGAGGAGGAGTTCCAGAAATGGCTCCCTCCCCCTACCGAGGAGGTGATGGATCCCGAGCCGATTTCGGTTGTCCCGGCTCCTGGGGCTTCCCAAGAAGGACGGCCTGATGTTCCTGCCCTTGGCGAGGACTGCCTTGAGATCTCTCCTCCTATCCCTGAGGCAGAGGTCTCCTATGCTGCATAGGTTGAAGCCGAAGTTCCTCCTCCCGAGGTCGAGCCGATCCTCCCGTCGTCTGAGCTGGCTGAGGAAGGAATTCCTGCCCCTGTGCGGGCTGAATGAGAAAGGGTGACCCGACCGGGGCCCTGTGTACACTTTAACTTTTTGTAATAAAACTTCAAGTTGTATTTTGACATACACATATATATATTTTATGTGTCTTTCTTATCTCTTTCTCCTTCTTCTTTTATGTCTCCTGTTATCCGAACAATTTGAGACCCTTCAGGGGTCACCATGAGCCGTAGGGGTATAACCCGACCCCGAGCTGAGTGAAAGACTTGGACCTGGGGGAATGTTACGTCTCTAGTCCGAAGGGCTGACTCGGTGGGACGTACCCCGACCCCGAGCTGAGAAAGGCAGTTGGACTTGGGGGAATGTTATGTCCCCAGTCTGAAGGGCTGACTCGGTGGGACGTACCCCGACCCCGAGCTGAATAAGGCACTTGGGCCTGGGGGAATGTTACGTCCCCAGTCTGAAGGGCTGACTCGGTGGGACGTACCCCGACCCCGAGCTGAATAAGGCACTTGGGCCTGGGGGAATGTTACGTCCCCAGTCCGAAAGGCTGACTCGGTGGGACGTACCCCGTCCCCGAGCTGAGAAAGGCAGTTGGACTTGGGGGAATGTTACGTCCCCAGTCCACAGAAACCGACTCTGTGGGACGTAACCCGACCCCGAGCTGAGAAAGGCACTTGGACCTGGGGGAATGTTACCTCCCCAGTCCAAAGAAACCGACTCGGTGGGACATAACCCGACCCCGAGCTGAGTAAGGCACTTGGACCTGGGGGAATGTTACCTCCTTAGTCCAAAGAAACCGACTCGGTGGGACGTAACCCGACCCCGAGCTGAGTAAGGCACTTGGACCTGGGGGAATGTTACCTCCCCAGTCCAAAGAAACCGACTCGGTGGGACGTAACCCGACCCCGAGCTGAGTAAGGCACTTGGACCTGGGGGAATGTTACCTCCCCAGTCCAAAGAAACCGACTCGGTGAGACGTAACCCGACCCCGAGCTGAGTAACCAAGTGGCATCGGCGGAATGAAATCCAGCCTCGAGCTAGATAATCTTTGGGACTTGTATAGAAGGGAAGTGAATCAACCTTTTGAAGTCCTGCCTAATCCGGCCTGCCAGACCGGCGAAAAAATAAAAAACCAGTTTCGGGAAATAAAATCAAAAGCCGGGGTGACTTAGCACCTATCCCATGAAATTGTTTTTTGCAAAAAAAATAACAACATGGATGCCTCAAAACAGAGTCCTGCCCGAGGTCTCCAAAACACAATTCTGAATCTTTCAATTTAGTGTCCCGGCGAACCAGGATTCGGATCAAATAGCGTTTGAATGGTAAGGGCACATCCTATACACGTCGGTTCACTGGGGAGCCTGTGTATTGTATGAGGGCTCCTCCTTACCACGCTGGAGTAGGCACACGCCACAGGGGCATAACGCATCCCCGTGTCGTGTCTCTCACGGATCCGGATGATGAATGGATCAAAGAGTGTCTGGACTACTAAGGGTATATTCCTCCTTAGTTCCGTCATCACTGGAGCCAGCAATCGTCACGGGGGTGTCATCACCCCCCGTGCTATGCTTTCCCACGGATCCATTACATCGGGTAGTTGAGGATCAAAAGAGTGTTCGACACATTAAGGGCATGTTCCTCCTCATGTTTGGTAACACTGGAGCAAGCAATAGCCACATGGGTATCATCCCTCCCTGTGCTATGCTTCTCACGGATCCTATGCGTCGAGTATGCCCCTGAGGACCCCGAGCTATGAGAGATACTTGGCTCTGGGGGAATGTCCCGTCCCCAGACCAATGAGCACGACTCGGTGGGACGGAACCCGACCCCGAGCTGAAACAGGTACTTGGCTCTGGAGGAATGTCCCGTCCCCAGACCAATGAGCATGACTCGGTGGGACGTAACCCGACCCCGAGCTGAAAGCGGTACTTGGCTCTGGGGGAATGTCCCGTCCCCAGACCAATGAGCATGACTCGGTGGGACGTAACCCGACCCCGAGCTGAAAGCGGTACTTGGCTCTGGGGGAATGTCCTGTCCCCAGACCAATGAGCATGACTCGGTGAGACGTAACCCGACCCCGAGCTGAAAGCGGTACTTGGCTCTGGGGGAATGTCCCGTCCCCAGACCAATGAGCAAGACTCGGTGGGACGTAACCCGACCCCGAGCTGAATAACTGAGTGGCCTTGGTGGAAAGAAGTCTATCCCCGAGCCTATCAGGTCTTAGTGCTTGGTCGTTTCTTTTTGTTTTAGGCGCTGAGTTTGTCCCCGGTTTTTTTTTTTTTTGTAAGTCTTTCTATTTATGTTTTAAGAAAGTGGACGAGAACCTTTTTGAGAAGAGAAAGTTTTTTATTCATGTTTCGGGGACAAACTGCCCTTTTTTCAGTTGATTTGGAGGCCACGTGCTCTTTGTCTGGCCGTCATGACCTCGTGGTCAAGTATTTGTTCAGATACCCGTTTCGCGCTAGATCTTCCATCTGTTCTCGCAGATCTTTACATCCGTGTGTTGCATGTCCATTGGAGTTGTGGTGTACGCAATAAGCCTTTTGGTTCCTTTTGTCCGGGGGGAATCTCCTTTGGTCGGGTTCTACTAAGAGGCCTTTCCCCTGGATCTCCATGACAATTTGTCCCAGTGGTTTCTTTAGGGGAATGTATGCATCTTCCCCGACCACATGGTTTACTTGGGTCGGCGCCCTTCTCTCTTGATTGTCCCGGTGCAGTGGCTTGAATTCTTTGTGCTTCGGGGGTGGTCTTCTGGATTCTCTTTCTGTTCGGCGGGGGACACCCTCCATTGCGGTTCTTTCTCTGATGGTGTTCCCTTTTCGGGATATTTTCTCTTCGTTCTCTAACAAAACGAATTTTCGGGCCACCTCCAGAGCGGTGGCGTAGTCCGGGGTGTCTTGGATCCTTAGATGGGTCCATAGCCTTCCGATCCTCAAGGCTCCCTTCAAGCTTTCCAGGGCTTCGGGGGATTCGTACCCTCCGACTTCGAGTACCATATTATGGTATCTTTCAATAAATATCTTCAAAAGTTCATCGTCTCATTGTTTCATAAGCCTTAGCTCTCCAATTGTCTTTCTGGGGACACAAGCCCCTTTGAAGTGTCGTATGAATGACTTTCTCAGTTGTGCGAAGCTGATGATGCTTTTTGGGGCCAGGCTTCTATACCATAGAATGGCCGGTCCGGCCAGAGTTATGGGGAAAACTTTGCAGATGGCGTCCTCTGTTACCCCTTGTACTTCCATTAGTAGGACGAAGCCTTCAATGTGGGTTTTGGGATCGGTATGGCCTTTGTATGGCGCCATGGTCGGCATGCTGAATCTCTTCGGGAATTTCTCTGTTTTTATTTCTTCTGTGAGGGGAGACTCATCTTTATCGTCCTGGACATCCCCTCTGTTTGCATTGGGGTATACTCCCCATTTGACCAGCTCTTCTTGTAACCAAGATTTCAGGCTGCTGTTTTTGGTTTCATGCCGCCCCCTGTGGTTTCTTCTCTTTCTGCTATCTCGGGAATGGTGCTTCTCGGGGTCGGTATCTTCTCATATTTTTTCATTATATTCTTTTTCTCTTCCCCGGGTGTTGTGAGGGCTATCGTAGGAGGAGTCTGGTGACGATTTGTCATCTTCTCCCTCCCATGTGTCCTCGGTCTGGGAATCTCTCTGTACTACCACGGATCTCACCCTGTAGGGCTCCCTCCTCCAGGGTCTGTCGTCTTCACTTGTATCGACAATTCTTTTTCCTTCTGTTATGTCGTTCCTTCGTCGGCTAGTTCCGGCCTTGAATTTTCCATTGTGTGCTCCTTCTATCCTTTCCAACCGGTCTACTATGGTTTTTAGCAGAGTTTGGCTTTCCTCCCTTTCTTTCCTAAGGTTCTCCTCAATCTTTTCCATCCAATCTGCAGCCGAGTTCCCTGATGGTTGGTGGTTTCCGTCTTCCGCCATTGTCTTACTACATGAGTTGTTTTTTGTTGAGTTCCCCACAGACGGCGCCAATTGTTGACGGCTGATTTTGGTCTCAGGGTAATATGGGAATATCACTCCCGAAGAAATCCTCCTTCAACGGTGAATTTGTTTGGTTATGGGGGGCCAAAAGCAAATTTAGCGAGAGACAGATAAACACACCAATCAACAAGGGGATTTAACGTGGTTCGGTGGATTGGCTCCGACCTACGTCCACGGACACAAAAAGATGGTACTTTTATTACTTAAATACTTTTCTTGGGCCGGCACAAATCAGAGCTCGAAGATTCAGATCACTAATTTTTGTTGATCTTTTGATGATGCCTTTTACACATACTATGCCCTCCTATTTATAGTAATACAGAAATCAGACTCCTATTTGCATAAGAAATCCTAGTTGAACTTTAGTCTTCTTTCCTTGTAAGGATTCCTAGTCCGATTCTCCCTTCTCTTTTCTTATTCCTTTTCGGATTCTGACTTCATTTCCTTGTGAGAGTAGGACAATCCGTTTTATCTTATCCGCAAGAAAAAGGAGTCGTTATCTTGAACACGACTCGCCGTCTGGTCGGTCTTCATGAGGTCGGTCATGACAATCTTTAATGCTGAGAATGTTTCTGTCGACCTGTAAGTGCCCGGCTGTCTGAACAAAAGTGGTAGGTTGCCGGTCATAAAGTGCTCGGTCAATGTCTGTTGTGGTCGGTTTGGAACCGTAAGGTGCTTGCTCTTTTATTACTAAGTGGTCGGGCTGGATTCAATGATCTCGCCCAAGAAGGGAATTACCCTTCTGTCCTCATCGCGTTGTTTTAAATATCATAGTGCCTAAAAACACCATCAACAGTACTCAAACTTTAACATTTGAGGGCACGAGTTCAAGTCTGTTCGAAGGTTTGTTTCAATCCATTGTCATTACGATGAGTGTATGTATTTAGACTACCAAATGTACCCAATCCAATTGGAATGTATAGTGAACTATGTCCTAAAGGTGTGTATTTTGATGATATATGATTCAGGATCTGACGGCAAGAGTACGTTTCTTGTAAGAGTCTGGGATAGTCAGGTATTTTACTTGCTCCACTTAAGTCCGAAATGAGTGATTTAGTAGCAGGATTTCCAACGATTTCAAAACAAAATGGATAATGAACTAAATCATGCGAAAAAACACAAATATCTATCTCAAGAGAATGATATAGTTCATTTTCATAAGGTCTCTTGTATTAAGAGGGTTTGCATATATAACTTTTTAAATAATTTTTTTTCCAATAATAATAATAATAATTTTTCAATAAAGGATCTCTCAACAAAAAAATCACACATTCAATTAATATATTGTATTTTATCTTTTAGTTTATTTGAGGGTTTTTTTTATCTATTATTTTGATTCGAATTTTATTTAAATGAAAAATCATCTCACATTAGAATATATATATATATATATATATTATAAAATACCGATATTTTATAGTGTATATTTTATACGATAAAATACTAATTTCAACACACCCAAAAAAAAAAAATCATGCTGACATCAGCATACACTGCATCCCCTACTGACATATTAATTGGTTCCAATTTTATAAAGAAGTCTTGGTCTTGCCTTTTGAGAGTTATATACATGCAATGAATGCATGCTTAATTGCGGCGGGTCAAATTTTCCGTTTTTTTTTTTACTAATTTCTTAATTATGGGCTCAATAAAAAACACTATGGTATTAGCCAAATCAAAAGCATTTCGAACAAATTATAAGCCATTAGCCATTACCACTACAAGAAAATGGAGTTTTAGCGTCCAATACTTTAGCGTCGAAACTACTTTCGACGCTAATAATTACTTTTAGCATCGTAATTAATATTCGACGCCAAATATCAAGATTTTAGCGACGAAAATCATGTTCGACGCAAAATATTCAACTTTTATCGTCGAATACACATATCGACGCTAAAAGTACGACTTATAGCGTCGAAAATTATTTGACGCTAAATTTCTTTAACTATTCCAATAATCTTTGGCGTGCGACGCTAAATTTTACACTTTTAGCGTCAAAAAACATATTCAACGCCGAAAACTTGAAATTTAGCGTCGACGAAATAGCGTCACTAAAGGTTTATGAAGATACCACCGACAATCATTTAATCTTTAGCGTCTAAATTTAATATCGACGCTAAAAATCAGACATTTAGCGTCGAAATAGGCGATTCGACGCTAAAAATCGGACAATTAGCGTCGAATTTAGGGATTCGACACTAAAAGTATATTAAAATGCAGAATGCCACCAACCATTCTCCCTCTCTTCTTTTTCTCTCATCCTCTTCAATCTCATCCTCTGCAATATGAGACTCTCTCCTCTGCTACCTCACAACTCTCCTACAAATTTTAAATAAAATTGTAATTAATTTTCCATAAGGTAAATCTTCTTTCATATTTCTTTATTATTTTTCTTTATATTTGCAAAGAATAATTATATATCTCACTTAAGCATTTCAGTTTAATCTTTGTAAAAAATTATGGTTTTCATTTTTTATGATTATGTTTATTATATACTTTTTGTCAGTGGTTTATGATTCATATATGTAGATTAGTTAATTAACTAAATATATTTTTTCTGTCAACTAATTAATTTATCAACTAAATATATATGTATATGCAGCTTAAATAAATAATTAACGAAGTAGTAATGTTAATGAGTGTAATATGATGTTTAATAATTGTATTATTATATTTAGGTATTTGGCTGAAATGGATAAAAATTGGATGAGCTCGCTGGATAGATTGAGTGTTGAATATCGTAATGGAGTGTATGAGTTCTTGGAAGTCTCAAAGCAACACATTGATGCAGAAGGTCGTGTTCGGTGTCCATGTATAAATTGTTTGAATAGGAAAAGGAAACGGTTAGATGAAATTCATAATCATTTATACATGCCGGGAATATCACCAACTTACCGTACGTGGATTTATCACGGTGAGCAGTATAATTCTCAGTCATGATTTATTGATTCCGGTGAAGGGAGCTGTAGTTACAATCAACCTGCAACTGATGAGATAACTGATGCTTTGTATGACTTAGAAAGTCCACAACTTGGTCATAGTGTTAGTGGTGACATGCCCGTGTTAAGTGGAAATGATCAAAATTTATTTAGTGGACTACTTGATGAGGTAAAAAAAATTCCATTTGAAGGTACTGAAATGTCAATCTTGAATTTCGTTGTGAAAATATTACACATTAAAGTGATCAACAGAATGACAACAAAAGTATTGATATGATGCTAGAGTTACTGAGGTAAATGTTACCGGTTGGAAGAGAATTGCCTAAGTCGTATTACGAGGGAAAGAAAATATTGCGTGATCTGGGAATGTGATATGAATCCATTCATGCTTGTAAGTATGACTGTGTATTATTTCATGCCGAGTATGAATCACTTGAATATTGTTCGATATGTGGTGAAAGTCGGTAAAAAGTCTGTGGTATGGGGAAGAAAGTGTCTCAAAAGATATTCTGATATTTCCCTTTAACGCCCAGGCTGCGGAGGTTGTTCATGTCACGACACACAGCGACTGACATGATGTGGCATCATGAAAAGAGGATCGGTGCGGAGGGCATACTTAGACATCCTGCTGATGGAACCGAGTGGAATGAATTTGATGACATGTACCCCCGTTTCGCTGAGGACCCCCGTAATATCAGGTTAGGTCTTGCCTCTGATGGTTTTAACTCGTTTGGGAATATGTACAACTCTTATAGCATGTGGCCCGTTATTGTTATTCCATTAACTTACCTCCATGGAAATGTAAGAATGATCCGTTCATGTTTATGTCATTGTTTATCCCTGGTCCACGTTCCTCTGGTAAAGATATGAATATTTACTTGAGACCATTGATCGAGGAGTTACAAACATTTGGAATGTGGGTGTGCATACCTATGATGCAGCTTCCGAGCAGTATTTTCATATGCATGCCGTATTATTATGGACCATTAATGATTTTCCAGCTTCTGATTCATCATCTGGATGGAGCACTAAGGGATACATGGCATGTCCAGTTTGTGCGGGTCAAACACCTTCACAACGATTACAGAATAAAATAGGATACACGAGACACATGAGATTTCTTGAGTTGAGTCATCCTTGGCGGAGGAGTAAATTATTCAACGGTCAACAAGAACCTCAGAGTATGCCCAGTCCATTGCCTAGATTCGACATACTTTGCCAACATCAACATCTCAGAGACAACACACCAAGGAAACATCCTAATAATAGAGATAAAAATCGAAAACATCAACCTGAAGAGTTGAATTGGACAGGAAAGAGTATTTTCTTTCAGTTAGAATATTGAGGGACTCTGAGTTAGCGACATAATTTGGATGTAATGCATATAGAAAAAACATATGTAAGAGTTTAGTGGGCACACTATTCAATATTCCGGGTAAGACAAAAGACATTGTAAATGCTAGATTGGACCGACAAGATCTTAGAATTCGCAGTGAATTGCATTTACAAGTCACTTCTCGATGTCTTATTAAGCTACCTGCTAGTTACGTGCTAACTTAATCAGAGAGAAAATCATTTTGTGATTGGCTGAAAATGGTTAAATTTCCTGATGATTATGCATCGAATACTGAGCATTGGGTCAGAGATGATACAATAACAAAGTTAAAGAGTCACGATTGTCATGTGCTTCTCGAGATTCTCCTTCATGTTGGCATTCGACCTTATCTACCCCCAAATGTATACGACGTCGTACTTGATCTATGTGGCTTTTTTAAACAACTATGTCATAGGACATTAACCACATTTGTTATTGACGAACTTGAGCGAGGAATCGTGATAATCCTATGCAAGTTGGAGCGAATATTGCCACCTATTTTTTTGATGTGATGGTACATCTGGCCGTGCATTTACCGGCTGAAGCTAGGAATGTAGGTTCTGTCTATTACAGATGGATGTATCTTATTGAGAGGTACTATACAGTTTTAAATACTACATTCTTAAATTTTTTATGTGCATTAAATTTATTATTAATGTAAACTTGTTGTCATATCTGCAGGGCTTTGGGATATTACAAATAATATTTGAAAAACGAGGCGCGACCGGAAGGGTCAATAACAGAAGCTGTTGTAATCAATGAAGCAATAACATTTTGTTCGATGTACATGCAAAATATTGAAACTCATTTTAATCGTCGGCCACGAAACTATGATGAAGATGCAAGTAATAAGCAAGATTTGACATTTGAGGAAGTTCAACGGGCGCATTGGTTTATATTGAGTAATTGCGATGAAGTGCAACCGTATTTAACGTAAGTCTTTTTGGTGCATAACTATATTTTTTTTTTGCCATACATTAACCCAACTCATTTTTTGTAGACAACATATTACAATACTACAATGTGGTGGTGACCATAACGTTGATGGAAGACACAAAAAAGAATTTCCTAAATGGTTCGAGACAACTGTGAGGCCTAACATTGTATATTTATTTTTATCCTAACAGTAAATATTTCAGTTTGTTATATTATCACACACATTTCTCTCATTGTTAGATAAACAACCAAGTGCAAAATGGTCAACTAGACTCGTCATCCTTGTTGGTTTCTTTGGTTTATGGGCCTCAAAAACAAGCTTATGAATACATTGGATGCATCGTGAACAGAGTTAGATTTCATACCGAATAGCAAGATGTTTCACATATCACTCAGAATTATGGAATTGTAGTCCAAGGAGAACACGGCTCAGATATTATTGACTTCTACGGAGTGTTGCAATCAGTCATTGACTTGATATACAGACCCAGACGACGTATTGTGCTATTCGAATGCAAATGGTTTGACACAAATGCCAAAAAGAGGAGAATTCAAGTTAGTAATCATCTAATGTCAATTAATGTTCAACGTTATTAGTACAAGAATGATCCATAAATTTTTTGTACCCAAGCACGGTCAGTGATATATATATCTGATCCAAAGCTAGGAAATGGATGGATGGTGGTAGAAAAGTTACAACATAGGGGCATTTGGGACACGCAGGAGAAAGATAGTGTTGAAGTTGCAGATGAAGCAGAACAAGGCTCTGACAACTTTGAAGTTCCTGAATCGATATTTCATTTTTCAAATGTCACCGTTAATGAAAATATCATGTTAACTCGAGAAAATACAGATGTTGAGATAATTCCTCATTCACAAGTTCGCGTGGAAGCAGCAAATGAAGAAGAATTCGAAACTGAAGATGAGTCTGATACCAGTCACTAATCCTCAAATATCGAAGATAATAGTGACTAATCTAGTTAGTGTATGCTGTGATTGATGAATAATTTATATTAATATAATGAATGGTTTTTATTTTGAATTATTATTAAATTGTGGTTGAATGATTGTTGTTGTTATTAATAGTATAATTATCATATTATTGTTATTATTATTAATGTTAACAAATTAGCGTCGAAAAGAGAATATTCGACGCTAAAGGTCTTAACTTTTGCGTCGAAATAATAATCGACGCTACATATTAAACATACAGACATTTAGCGTCGCATATTATTATCGACGCTAAATTTAAGACCTTTAGCGTCGAATATTCTATTTTCGACACTAAAGGTCTTAAATTTAGCGTCTAAATAATACTCGACACTAAATATTAGACATGTAGACAATTAGCGTCGAATACTTTATCGACGCTAAATGTTAGACATTTAGCGTCGATGTGAGACAATTCGACGCTACATGGAAAAAAAAATTAAATTTCTCCCAAAAAATAACCGTGATTTTTTAATTAGCTGCCAACGTTTTAGCGTCGAATTATGCGACGCTAAAAGTAAATTAATTCGATGCTAAAAGTCCCATAAATGCCTAAAACCAGTTTGATCTTCTTCTCGGCTTTGTGTTGTTAATTTTCAGCAAAGCAAATTATTCTCTCAGCAATCTCCAGACGACACATGCTTTAAAGGTAAGTTTTCAAATCAAACATTGTTTTAAAGGAATTTATTGGGTGCAATTGCTGCTGATTTTTAGGATTCTTTGTGATGAGTGGGCTGTGTGTGTTTTTTGCTTTGTCGGTCAAAAGAGGCACTTTTTGTTGCTTTTTGTTCTGTGTCGGTTAAGAGAGAAGAGGGTGTTATTTTGTCATTAGATGTGTGTTGAATGAAGCAAGGGACGTGTTTTGGCAGTTTGTGGCTTAGTGTTGGTGAAGAGAGAGTTTGTATTGTTGTTGTCATGATTTATTAGTATATCATGGTTGAACGTTATTTTTTGTTATTATTAAAATAATTTATTATCATACGCTCTAGCGTCGAAATACTAAATCGACGCTAAAATAATAACATTTAGTGTCGAAATATAAAGTCGACGCAAAAAGTTAACCTTTAGTGTCGATTGAAATATTTCGATGCTACAGGTAAAATTTTTATTTTCTCTCAAAAAATTTCATTAATTACCGCTATTTTTTTAGCGTCGAAATATTCGACGCTAAAATGAAAATAATTTGATGCTAAATATTTATTAAAATCCCTAATTTCGGTTTCCCCTCATTCTTCTCTGCTTCAAAGAATTGGTGCTTCCTTCATTCTCTCGACGGTCAGCAGCTTCAATCTTCAACTCTGAAACTTTAGGACACGCATCAAATCAAGGTAATTTAGTTTCTTTGATCGGTCAAACCATTGATGATTTTCCATTTTTTCCTTTTTTTTCCCTTGCAATGCCTTTTGATTGCATCAATTAGAAGGCAAATTCTGGGGATTGGCCCTCATCATCTTGGCCGAATATAGATGATGCTTGGAAGCTTGGTCTTTGTGTGTTTTAGTTGTGTATAATCATGGTTGAGATAAGATATTATGGTTGCCCTTTTCGATTGTTGGAAAAAGCATAAGCTTGGAAAATGTAAGGTGAGGGCCGAAACTATCAAGTCTTGAGAAATGATCAATTTTGTAATTTAAATAGTAATGTGTTTGGTGATTCTTGAATGGTTTTGTAATATAGTAAGATTTGGGTTGAAGGCTTGTTATTGTTGTTTTTGCAAGTATAGCTAGTGATGTATATGGAGGATTGTTGTAAGATAGATGTGTGAGTGTTGTATGGTCAGTCAAAGGGCTGTTGAAGGTAATGTTGATTTTTGAATTTATGGATAATTAAAGTGTTTAATAGTGAAATTTGAATGATGTAATAATGAAGATTTTTCTTAGAGTTACTTGAAATTTTTCAAAAAGGAACTACAACCTTATGGACGAATTCTAAGTTGGGGTTTGATATTTGATTATGCAATGATGATGTGTCATGGAGAATGTATTTGGTGTTTTGGTTATGAGCCTTTTGATTGCATCAATTAGAAGGCATATTCTGGTCCCAGAACTGCAATAATTTACTGTTGTTCTGGGAGCAGAACAACAGCAATGCTGCTGTTTTGGGTGTGGTTTGTCACTGTTTTTGCCATCTATTTTGTTTCCAAAAACTCGACTTATAAATTTTACATATGAAGGGCATATGAAGTATACACATAGATACAGGTTGAATGAGGGGTTAAATTCATTGCCAACTAGCTGTCAATTCTGCAGAAAATGATACCTTTCACGAGCCGCAAAAAAAAAAAATCAAGTTGGAGACGAAAATATACAATTGCTCATTCATGTATCAATTGTTGAGTTTGTTAAAGGGTGTATGGATATTGTGTGGCAAAGTTTAGGGAAAGAAGATTCTTTTATAGGGAAGAATTTGAGGAAACTTAAAGGGCTTTGTGAGAAAGTTTGTGGGAAATTTAGATTCTTCAATTGGTACTTGCCTGAAGATCAAGATCTCATGCATGCTTGGTCTATCATTTGCTTTGTTTTTGAACTTTATGTGTTCTTGCATATGGCATTGGGCAATCGCAGACGGGCTAATGCGACTCCATCTACATCAGCAAGGACAGCTTGCCTTGATGGAGTCTCTGCTAGCACAGATGAGTCGAGTTCAACGAAGGGTCGAGGATGCACCCGTGGCCTGGGGTTTGCTAAGCACATTAAGGCTCACGGTCGGATCCGGATTGAGATATCAGATGATGGACAAAGCCAAGTCGGACAACATAATTTAGCGTTTACTACAGCCATAGGTGCCACAGCTCGGTTTGAAGCTCCCCAAAAACTACGTTTCTTGGAGAAAGATATCGTGGGAGACAAAAATCAACCAGCTCTTCTCTTCGCTACTTGTGAGTTTCCTTATGCTATTAAGTTTTCGATATTGTTTGTTAGTTAAAATTTTTATTTTATACTTATTTTTACTCGGTTGCTATTCCTTTAGGAGTGGTTCTACTTCGATCTGACCAAAGTGAATATCCAACAGTATATTGACTACCACATGGGGAAAAGTTATAAGGATTATATGACAAAAGTCCTGAAACTAATATTAAACGAACATGAACCTTCATATGCTCCACAACATAAGCCTGATTTTATAGAGGAGCAAGACTGGATATTCTTATGTGAGCTTTGTTTTAGCAAGAAACACGAGGTAAATTTTAAAATAAACGGAAATTTATAATTCTCTTTGTTTTCGGTACTTACAGTGTTGTTAGATGCAGGATAAATGTCACGCAAATGCGGAATTTCGAAGTCACTTGCGTTTTAACCACCATGGAGGTTCGAAGCCATTTATCCAACATCGTGCCGAACATTCTGAGGTAAATATATCCTAAGGTAAAATTTAACTGTTCATTATTTTTATTAATGTGTAATAATACTAAATGTATTTTCTGTTTTTAACAGAGTAGCACAGGTGAGGTACAATCATTTCCAGATTTTTTCCGAGTGACGCATTACAATGAGAAAAATAAATTGATAAATGAAGAAGCTGAATGCTGCTATGTAAGTTTCAGTTTTTAAAATAAAATAATAATTTTTATATATGTTAATTTTTTTTCCAAATTCTAACATTAACTTATTTTTTTAAACAGAACGAAATGATGGAACTCCAACATCAAACTTAAGAGACATGGTCCGACCCGATACCAGATGAGCAGTTGTCGCAATTGGTTTTCAAGAGTCAGACAGCTTACAATGTCGGCCTTGGCACTTGTAAGAAGCCGACGTCACTTGCACGCAATACTGTTAATTCGGACAATGCCTCCTCTCTTCGAGACCAGTTAGCCACCACCCAAGACCGGCTAGCCACCACCGAAGACCAGCGAGTCACCACCCAAGATGAGCTGAAGAAGACTAAGGATGAGCTATAACAGGTCAAGGTACACCACGAGAAGAAGTTTGAGTAGTTCGAACAGCAGATGCTGGCTTTCCGATAGATATTGGAGGCCTCACTCAGTTAGGGTGCATTGGGCTCGAGCTCGCACATCACAGTAGCAATAAATTTTATATCCATTTGTATAAATATTTTAACAAATAGTTTTAATATAATATGTATTTTTTTAAAAAAAATTCAATATAATAATAAAATAATTATTATAATATTTCGTAATTCTTTTATTAATAGAGAAATTTTTTTCAAATAATTAAAATATTAAATTAATTATTTTAGACCAAAAAGCAGTAAATTAATATTATTTTAAAAAAAAACACATTTGTTAACTATTTTCGTCGAACTAGTCGATGCTAAATGTTTTTTTGGCGTCGACTATATTCGATGCTAATAGTTAAAAAATCGCCGCTGTAAGTATACAAATATTATTTTTTTAATATACTTTAGCGTCGTTTCTTTTCGACTCTAAAAGTCTATTTTTTAGCGTCGAATTATTTCGTTGCAATACCTTACCTATAGCATCAGAAACTTTTTTTTAGCGTTAAAACAAATTGGACGCAAAATGATAGTTTTTAGCGTCTAATCTCTTTAATTCGACGCTAAATATTATTCTCGTCCATGTTTGGGCGTCCAATTTTTACGTCTAATTAATTCGATGTTAAGTTACATTTGTGTCGAAAGTTTGGCTTTTGGCGTCGATTAGTTTCGACGTTAAAGGGCATAATTTTTGTTATGTTTTCTATGATGTTGAAGTTTTAGATCGGAAATCAAAAAAAACAAGTTTATTAGAAACAATTTTAGATCAAACTTGGAACAAGTCGAAAAGAAAGAGAGAAAGACCAAAATTCGGCCAATGAGGAATCATGAATATATTCTTAGACGAATTTCCCATCTATTTATAGATAGGGAATGCTTTATATATATCTCAATACAATAATTACACTCCACGAATATCTCTCCAAATCATATTTAGTTTCTTTAAGACACATTCCATAATAATAATTAGAAATCCTTAACTGAAAAAGAATTCTTGACTAAATAAGACATCTCTATTTAATCCATATTATGACTCTAATTAATTTGAGTGCTAGCCGAGCAAATTAAAGCTCAATAGATTAAATATTACTTTTTTGCCAAAAAAATTAATTAAATATTAATTAATTTTAACTTACTTAATTTTAATTAACGATTGATCAAAAATAAATTTATTTAATTTTAATTTATTTAATATAAATATCAAATATTTATTTAAACAATAAAATCTAATTTATATTTCGAATTTATTAATCAAATTAATATTTTAGAAATATTCTGAATGTCCTAATCTTATTAGGAAATCTTATTTTACCAAAACAATCATTTATTAACTTTTAATAAATATCTTTGAATTTGTAATATAGACGGTAATTATATTTGTGCCACCGTCCTAGGTTTATTATCAAGTAGTAGTGGAACGATATTAACTATTTAATATTTCATCTATATGATATTCCACATACCATAGGTAAATGCCTAGCAGGATGCCATGTCCACTAGTAAATGAATGAAGCATGAAAACATATGAATCTTTTAGAATAAACTTCGAACATGTTATCTCACTCCTTCCGATATTTATTTTCCTTATCGAGTCTTGGATCATGGTTATGTCAAATCCTTACTACTCGATATATTTCAAAACTCGATCTTGTGGATTTGATATCGCTAAGATATCGATTGATTTGGCCAAAGACTTATATCCACATTTTTGAGTTTCCTTGGAATATTTATATCTTCTATTAACAAAGTCATCGGATCCCTTCTTGAAGAACACATAACTTCGAACTTTAATAGCTCAAGACCATCTAATATTTATTCAAAGAACATGACTAGTCGAATGATGATATATTAGTGAACCATGAATACTATTGTACAAGTAAACATGTTATTTCATGTCAGAAGATATAACGTCACTAATGTATTATTATGAAGATTAATGACATTAGATGATATTACCATGTGATTTTACGCTTCTGTGTCCGTGTTCAATATTTTATTATACTAATGAAAACATATATCGTTTGTATCCTTATGATATGAGTCTCATAATTTATTCTATTAACATCAAATATTAATTTAGACGACACATAATAATATTAGTTGAGTGATATAAAACTGTCATGTATAATAATCACATTTTACTAATAACTTAATTTAAGACATAGAAAAATATTGTTAACTCTCATAATCACAAATATCTTTTGGATTAACGATATTTATTTGTCATAATGTCTCGAGATATAAACATAAAACATGGGTGTAAAGATATGTAGAAAACAAATGTCTTTTATTAAATAAATAATAAATTATATTATAAATATTTCGCCTTAAACTATGACATCCACAATAGGTTTTAGGGCATACACTCTAACAATATGTTGGTCGGTTATTGCCTTACGCTGACGCATCGAGGATCGACCTGCTCAGACATGTCGTGGGGGCTCGGGGGAGACGCTTCCGAAAGGAAAATGAAATTCAAAAGTAAAGTTAACCAAAATAATTGATTTCGTGAAAAAAAATAATATGCCTTCTATTGTTGCAACAATGAGAGTAAGAGACATAAAAATACGTTTTGACTAATATTGTCGTGATAATGGTTATTCATTGGCACGACAATGAGATGCTGATGCAAAAAGGACTCTCTGACGTATATTGTCGCGCCAATATTAACTCATTATCGCGACAATGAGAAGCTGGTTATTGGCGCGACAATGATAGATTGTTATGGAAAAAACATGAACAAAATGTATGTCTTTTGGAGGTAAATTTTGATGGTCTATATATATGGCACAAAAGTTGGCCATAAGATATCATAATTTTTCATAAAAAAATTCTCAAGTAGAGATTCAACGAGTGTTGTGTTGTATCTCTAAGTTGTGTTGTATCTTATAGTGAATTTATCTGCAACCCTTACAACATATAATGGAGGTAAATATTGCTTTAAGAAAAAGTCATACACCTCAAAACTAAATTTCCCACTGCAAATTCCCCAACATAAAATCATACGGGTTCATATACAATGTTAAAGTGGATAAATATTTCTTGTAGATGTGAGGTTGAAAAATTTCAGCTTCAAATACTAATGCAACAAATTTTTTTTTTTTTTTTTTTTTTTGCTGCAATTTTGAGAAAGATGGAAGAAAGGAATTTCGAAAAAGATAGTAAATAAGATAAATTGATCAATACCTTTTTGTCACTTGTGAAAATTAACTAAATTAACTATAATTTTTCTTTCATGGTTAAAATTTTTGTCTCTTCTATAGTTTCATCCCTAAAATTTTGATTGATCAATCATCAGAGGCAAAATAGTAAAAGAGACAACGAAAAATTGAATGGACTCCTTTTAAAAGCATAGAGGTTTTGATGGATTTGAAGCATGAAGAGAAATATAAATTAATTTACTAAAACAATTGAGAAATTTTGATTATGTTCTAAAAAATGAAAAATAAAAAGAAACTAAAGGTGGGTTTTATTGGATGGATTGGAGGGGAGCATTCCATTGTCTAGTTGCTCAAGAGTTGGTGGAATGTGGGACTCATAATTCATTTTTATTTTTATTTTTATTTTTGTCAGTATTAATCTTTATAATTATTCGGTATCAGAGACAGAGCCATAATTACAATTGTATGAGGGTTAAATTATAACTTTAAAAAATTTAAATGGATTAAAATAATGATTTTACATATAAAATTTACCGAGATCATCATATCTAATTTAGTAAAAATGAGATTTGACGAATATCTCTATAGAAACCTTTTGATCCTATGAGAGCTCCTCCCATCATGGTAATTAATTAAATCATGAAATTTTATAATGGATTATTTATATTTTATTATTAAAATTATTGTAAAATAACAATTACATACTACATAGTACGAGTATGAGTATGAGTATTAATAAATTATAACAATTTACTCGAGTTAATTTTACAATGAGTTATTTACATTTTACTATTAAAATTGTGACAAAATAACAATCACTCAACTAACGGTCAATTAAAGTTTTAACAAAAAAATAATGAATGCTAAATTTTATATAATTTTACTAGTGCAATATAATTTGTCAATACTCAAGGTTAGGGATGACAAAAATCCTAACGGAATAGGGGATCGATACGTTATGGACAAGTAATGAGATAATTTTATAATACCTGTCAGTTGATCTGACTTGATACGGTATTGACATTCCGTTTAAATAGATGTAAAATATTTGTGTGGACAGAGACCCGCACATAGGCAGATAGATAAGGAATTTTTTTTTTTTGTACATGTTCGTTGAACAAACCAGATACGTACGGATATTGATATTTTCCATATCATATCTGAGATATTATTATCCATACTCAAAGTAACTAATTATTATTTTATAACAAATTTAATAGCCTAAAAAAAAAATAATTCCTTTCCCTATCAGGTGATTATGTCCTTGAGCACATAAAAAGTCTAGCAATCAATGGCGGTTGTATTGATACAAATGCATGCATGCATGAATCATGATGCAATTTGATTTAAGCTTATAATGTTTCCCCACGTTTTTTTGGCGGCCGTGATTATTTTGTATTCATATTATTATCAAATAATAATCCCCGAAAAAGGAGTAACCCAAAAAAAAAAAAAAACAAAATTATATTTCCACGTGTCACATCCCCATTGAATGAAATTGGAGACCGTCAAAGATAACGCGTGGAAACGGAGAATGGTTCAAACGGCTCATTCATTGTCCCTTGATGTTTAATTTATCTCAACGTTATCTGTTAGCCGGTAATCAATGTTTCATTTTTCGGCGCGAAAAATGTTGCTGTTAAGTGGGTCGCAATGCCTACAAAAATGCCTATATTTTCTTATATTTTAGGCACGTGCTAATTGGCTGAAGTCGGGAGATATTTATTTATTAGATTAGCAGTAATTTTTTTTTTTTGGCATCATTGTTATATATATATATATATATATATATTTTGGAAACGATAGGAAACCCCGCCACCAAACTATCCATTCTGGACCGCGGCGCAGGTAAAACCACCGGCTGTCACAGGCTCTTACAAGAAGTGCACCCCCTGGATTCGAACCCAGAACCTCAAGGTGAGATCCTGGACCCTACACCAACAAGCCACACCCCTCGGGGACCATTGTTATATTAATATAAAGGGTCATACTAACGAGTATTCTAAGAGCACTCATTAAAAATTTATTTTAAGAAAATTTTCTCATTATTTTATGAGAAATATAAAAAATTATCAAAATATTATTATTATTTTTAATGAAAACTTTTTTAAAATTGATCATTAATAAGTGATCTTAGAAACACTCATTAATATTTTCCTAATATAAAAAGAGTTGGTCCTGAATTTTGGGAAATCATAGAAGGATTTTTATACTATATGACCCTTTATCATAATAAATAGATTTTTTTTTTCTTGTTATAATAAATATTAAATGTTATTAGATTTGAAATCCATAATTTTAGCTAAATTTGGGATTGATGACGTGTGCCACTCTTGTTGTATGACTGATGTGTTACTACCTATCGATCATATAAAATTATATTATATTAAATATAATTATTATTTATTTAACACATTTGTGGTATTACCTTTACAAAATAAATTTGATCTGCTGCTTTGTATAAGTCAAGCTCACATTGCTTCCTCAAGCGTGGCTCTGGCCCCGTTAATTTGGAGTCCTATGATGTGATTTTGGAAGACAACGTAAGAACTTGACCAATATGAACCAAATTGTCGACTTATATGTAGCATTAACCCTACTTTATATAAGGGGGAAAAATCCGAGTCCGCGAGTTTTAGCCCGAGCTTGATCTAGTTTTTTTTTTTAAAACTAAAATAATATAAATATTATTAAATATACTCTAACATTTTTTATTCAGTATAGTCCATTTTTATTGGGAAAAAATACTTTGAATCGTCATCGTCATTATTATTATTATTGTTATTATTATTTTATAATTAATTATTATGTTAGATCCCGATTATCATGACGTATCTATTATAGTCATTTTGTACATGCACAACACGTTAAATAAACACAACTAAGACATAATTTATAACCCAAGATTTATACTATTTAGTAGATTAAGAGTCATTAAACAGTTTAGAACCAGATTTCGATATGGGACATGAAAGATAGAATTCCACGCCTATACAATTTATGCTTTTTTTAATAGAGAAATTGTTTAGGCTTTTAAGTTTAGGACGAATCATGTTAACTGATTTGGTATATATGTTCTTTAGTTTCAACATTAGAGTTCGTTGAGAGCTCTTGTGATTGAGGGACAACCATTCGGGTTTTTTTATTGATGTTTTTGTTGGTTATATGACATAAATCCAATAGGGATAGATATGTAATTTTATTTTATTATATTGATTAATAAAATAGGTAGTTTATTTATTAGTATTGTTTATAAATAATTTTGACTACTTGTAAAATAAAGTCATTATAATGACTATTAAATGAATTAAATTTAGTTTAGTTTAGTTTAATTTATGTCATATTGTCATTCTTAAATGCTCCCGATCGTATGATTATCAACAGTAGGACATTGATAAATCCGGTTTAGATTGACATATGTTACGTCTACTTCTGTGGCGAAGGAAAGTAGTCAATCTCATAAGCTATTAGTGAAGGTGTCCACATAATCTAACATATAGATGCTTGTTGGAGAACAAGTAAATTTAACTGACCCGCTTGAAAACCCATGATGAAAACATGCATAGAGCAAAACCAAGCAAACCCTCAAGAGATTGTTATCCACGCAACTCCTGTGAACCCCGCATGAACAAAGCCTGTGAAACCCACAAAAGATTGTTATGAGCGCCCAGGAAAGCATAACGAGGTTTGGAGATTAGAAACCCGTGAAGAATAAAGCCTCACGAACCTCTAATTGCTTGAAACGCCACAAAGGACAGCAACCCATTTGATAAAATTTTGAAGAGAATCCACCATTCCATGGTTAGCCATCACGGCCTCACCACCAATGTGTCTGACGGCAATATTAATTTTTTTTAGTTAAAACATTCATGCATTTTATTAATGAAAAGCTTATTTAAATAGTACAATGGAAACTCTAATTGTTATATGTTAAAAAACCAGAAATAACCCTAGGTAATAATCTTTATTACAAATTAAATCTTGGGCCTCTAACATTTGGCACACTCTAGAATAAACACCAATATTAAAACCTAGGGCCCCTAACAGTCTGCCCACTCTAAAATAAACATTAATATTAACACCATATATGAGGCATTCGCTTGTATATTTTCGACCCCTTCATTGCCAAATAACTTGAATAGATTATTATGCTTCATCCTTGGATGCTTGGATCCATACTTCGAGACTTGTTTTCTTGATGCTTCATGTATCATATTATTATCTCATTCTTTAAGAAGATTCGTTCTCGAATCTTTAAGGTCAATCTGTAATGTCCAAACACTTTATCTCTAACCAAATCTGATTTGTCTTTATGTTCATTTTTTAAGGCACATGATTTGTGTTTTTTTTTCCCACAGCCACGTTTTTTTTTCTTCATTTTTTTTGAAATTTTTGAATCCAACACATGCAGGATGACAAAAGAAAAAGAAAGAAAGAAAATAAAAAAATTGACAGAAACATGACTCAAAGAAAAGAAAAGAAAAACTTAACAGAAACATGATTCAAAGAAAAGAAATTTTTTTAACAGAAACATGACTCAAAGAAAAGAAAAATTAAGAGAAACAGGACTAAAAGAAAAGAAAAAAATTAACAGAGACAGAACTCAAAGAAAAGAAAAGAAAAAAATTAACAGAAACATGACTCAAAGAAAAGAAAAAAATCATAGAAAAACAAAGAAAAGAAAAAAATTAAAATGACACAAACTATAAGATATAACATGCTCTGCAACCAAAGCTCTGTATACCAACTGATGAAAACTTGCATGGAGTAAAGCCAAGCAAACCCACAATAGATTGTTATCCACGCAACTCCTGTGAACCCCGCAGAAACAAAGCCTATGAAACCCACAAAAGATTGTTATGAGCGCCTAAGAAAGCATAACGAGGTTTGGAGATTAGAAACCCGTGAAGAATAAAGCCTCACGAACCCCTAATTGCTTGAAACGCCACAAAGGACAACAACCCCTTTGTTAAATTTTTGAAGAGAATCCACCCTTCCATGGTTAGCCATCACGGCCTCACCACCAATGTGCATGACGACTATATTAATTTTTTTTTATTTAAAACATTCTTGCATTTTATTAATGAAAAGCTTATTTAAATAATACAATGGAAACCCTAATTGTTATATGTTAAAAAACCAGAAATAACCCTAGGTAATAATCTTTATTACAAATTAAATCTTGGGCCAATAACATTTGGCTCACTCTATAATAAACACCAATATTAAAACCTAGGGCCCCTAACAGTCGGCCTATTCTAAAATAAACACTAACATTAACACTCTATAGGAGGCATTCACTTGTATATTTTCAACCCATTCATTGCCAAATAACTTGAATGGATTATTAGGCTTCATCCTTGAATGCTTGGATCCATACTTCGAGGCTTGTTTTCTTGATGCTCCCTGTATCATATCAACCCATATGAAGTGTTATCCACATGTCTATATGAGATTTCTTTTTATTACGATTGTATGAATGATTGTTAGACTTGAGGTCTTCATGGTACATTGTATGTGGATCATATATGCTTTAACATCACATCTCTATAGTCTATTGCGAGACTGCACATAGGGCATGATTGAGAAATATGAAAAGCATATGAAGGTAGTGATAATTAAATCAATAAAGGATTCGTCGCTCTATATAACATAAAGTCGAAATCCCAAGTGGTGTAATTTGACATAAGTGATAATATAAATCCAAGGCCATGACGAGTTATGAAATGAGTTTCAGAAACTCTCTCTATATATTTTCAACTTAAGTTAAAGTTTATAATAGTCATAATTTAATAGAGTAGACATTTTTCATGCTATAAAATCATTAATGGGATATGTATGAGGTGAAATGATTGAATCATAGTATACGAAATATATTTCACTAAAGTCAGTATTATTTCTTAATTGAAGGTCATGATGCATCTAGATGTTGTTGTTGATCTATGAAAATTAGTTTCTTAATTAAGGAGTTAATTGAGGATAAATTAATTAGATTAATTTATCTAGACTTATGATGTCTATAACTATCTTCATTGTCAATATAAGAAATAACCTAATGGGTCACCCATTTTAAAATATTGAGGATTTAAGGATAAATTATATAGAATTAAATTTTAGGACTTAAATTTTAAGTTCTTAAACTTTGGGGCAAATTCATAATTTCAGAAATTATGGATAAAAATGGTATTATGGAAATTTTTTTGCCAAAGTGAAAATCTGGAAATTATGAGTTATTTTATAATTTCCAAAAGTGTAGGGTTCGATTGGTAATTTCAAAAAATATAGGGGTCGAAATATAATTAAGTAAAATATTGTATTAAATTATAATTTTAGATTTATAGTATCATAATTTGATTAGGATTGATAAAATTTATTTAATTTATTTAATTAAATAAAAGGAAAATAGTTGTTTTATTTATGGTGGATTATGATTCGTATTTTAATATGATTAAATCTCACTACTATCCAAATAATCATAATTTGATTGGAATCAAAATAACTCAATGTTAAAATCTATAAATACCATTTTTGTGCTAGCCATTCACGTGAGAATAGCAATTGGTGAGATTGAGATAAATTTGAGTTCTCTAATAAAAGAATTTTCTTTTTAAACAAAATTCTATATATTCCCAAAAATTCAAAAAACCATTTTTTTTTTTTTTTTGTTTTTAAGCTAACATTAAAGAAAATACACCTACATAATTTTAGGTTGGAGAAACCCTAAATATTTAACTTTCTATTTGTATGGATGAGTGGTAAATGTTTATTTCAACTCCATTGGTAATAAAGGCTTAAGGTAAGTTATTGATTTATGATTTCAAATATAAATAACATCATGAAGTACGGAAATTAATAAAGATCTTAGATTGGAAATTTAAGTTTAAAATTGAAATTTTTTAATTTTCTGAGCATATAATATACTAAATTTCCAACAGTTTTAGCCATTGAAGGGTTGGAGAACAAGCGTTTAGTTAAGGTATCTAGGTGGGTTAATATATTGATGTTTGGAAATAGTGGGTACAATTTGTGAATTATTGGGATAAATTTAGAAAAAAAAATGTGTAATTTATATTTTAGTCTCGCATTGTACAGGTTTTGTGTTATAACCTACACATATTTAATTTTGTTCATTATAATTTCCGTCATTGACACCATGTGTGGTTTTAAGCTTATACAAATTAGACAGTCACCTAAAGTTTTGAAATTTTAAGAAAATTCATTTTTAAGGCATTTTTCTAATAATATTTTAATAAATAATTAACTTAAAATTTTATTTTTTTTAAGTTATGTAATGTATTGTAGGAATATTCTAAATTTATTTAAAAATGAAAAACATATCAATATATCTATATATATAAGAATGTAATAAGGTATCATAAAAAAAATTTCGCCTTAAACCCTAAATATCTTGAGATTTGAGTCCCCTCTCGTCAGCACTACCCACTTTTAGAGAAAAACTTATAAAAGATATGTCCAATTGACCAATCCAATAAATATATGTCATGTGTTAATTAATAATTTTATCTTTTAAACACACATATATATATATATATATATATTTTTTTTTTTTTTTTTGGAAACGATGGAAACCCCACCACCAAACCATCCATTTTGGGCCGCGGCGCAGGTAAAACCACCGGCTGTCCCAGGCTCTTACAAGAAGTGCACCCCCGGGATTCGAACCCAGAACCTCAAGCCAGACATCATTGAGCGAGCGTCCCTTGTTTGAGACACACAATTTTCATGTTTCTGATTTCCACATATGTTTCTCTCAAAACTTTTTACTCTTTAGCAAGTGGGACTTGTTAAGAGAAAATTTATATAGGACTTATTTATAGGATCATCTAATTAATGAAGTAATTTTTGGATACAACGGAAATATGAGTGACGTGATATCATAAATAAGTTAGTAAATGATATAATGATTTAATATTCATCTTTATATATGTGACAATGAATTATCGAATTGTTGCACATATGACATGATACCTACATTGTATTATAGATTTTCTCCAATAAATTATATATGTTCAAATTATTTGAAAATGACCAATCAAAATAAAAAAAAAAATAATTAAAACACGTATCATTCATTAATTGGATAATAATATAAAAACCGTCGCTATATAAGTTTTACTTAGAAATGCATGAGAGTTTCACTTGAACAAACACCTAATAATGTTCTTATTACGTAAAAATGCACGTACATCTCTTGCTCGGTGTTCGTGTTCGTGCAAACTCAAACCAGGAGGAAGCAAGTACCAAGTTCATTTCATTTCCACAAACACAAACCAGACTCATATAAATCTCCTCACAATTTCCTCCCAATGCAAATCTCTATCCCAAATCAAACAAATTCACGCTTTTGCACTTCACATTGGGTTCCTTCCTCGAAGTGTCTCGCTTTCCGCCTCTTTAATCCTTCGATACGCAGCGTTTCAAGAACCCAATGCTTCTGTCTTTCTCTTTGAACAAACTGTCCCTTATTGCCGTACTGCATTCATTTGGAACACATTCATTCGAGCCCTATCCATTGCCCGAGTTCACGATGATGGTTTTGTTACTTATAATCGAATGGTAAGCACCGGAGTTCGGTTTGATGATCATACTTTCCCTTTTGTTCTCAAGACGTGTGCCGATCATTTGGAGCTTCAAAAGGGCATGGAGATTCATGGGTGTTTGTTCAAGTTTGGTTTTGATACAGATGTTTTTGTTGGTAATACCCTTATGTTGTTTTATGGTAACTGTGGGTGTTTGGATGATGCAAAGCAGGTGTTTGATGAAATGCCTGAGAGAGACATTGTGTCGTGGAATACTATTATAGGAATGTTTTCGGTTAATGGATTTTATGTGCAGGCGCTTGATTTATATTATGAAATGAATTCAAGGTCTGGATTTAAACCGAATTGTGTTAGTATTGTTAGTGTTTTGCCAGTTTGTGGGGTGCTTGTGGAAAAGGCCATGGCGAGGCTGATTCATTGTTATGTTGTGAAGGTTGGTTTGGATGTTCAGGTGACAATTAACAATGCATTGGTTGATGTGTATGGGAAATGTGGGAATGTGAGTGCTTCGAGACAAGTTTTTGATGAAATGGTAGAGAGGAACGAGGTCTCTTGGAATGCCATTGTTACTAGCCTCGCTTATACAAGGAATAATATGGAGGCTTTGGATATGTTTCGGCTGATCATTGCCGCGGGATTGACACCTAGCTCTACTGCAATATCTAGCATATTGCCAGTTTTGGTTGAATTGGAGTTTTTCAATTTAGGAAAGGAAATTCATGGGTTCAGTTTAAGAATGGGCGTTGAATCTGATGTTTTCATTGCCAATTCATTGATCGATATGTATGCAAAATCAGGCCGTCCATCTGAAGCATCATATGTGTTTCACAATATCCCAGCAAAGCATGTTGTTTCCTGGAATGCCATGGTTGCTAACTTGGCTCAAAACAGGCTTGAGTCAGAAGCTTTGCAATTAGTAAAAGAAATGCCTGCGCATAACGAGTTTCCAGACTCTGTTACTTTGACGAATGTTCTTCCAGCTTGTGCACGAGGTCATTTTCTTCGCCCTGGGAAAGAAATCCATGCAAGAATTATTCTCCTGGGATTAACCTGTGATCTGTTTCTCACCAATGCTCTGACAGATATGTATGCAAAATGTGGCTGCCTAAATCTAGCTCAAAACATTTTTAACATTTCCCTTAGGGATGAAATATCTTACAATATACTTATAGTAGGCTATTCTCAAACTAGTGATTGTTCAGAATCTCTGAGTTTATTCTCTGAAATGCGGCTCTTGGGCATGAAGCATGACATGGTTTCTTTTATGGGTGTTATATCAGCTTGTGCAAATCTAGCTGCGACCAAGCAAGGGAAAGAGATACATGGTATTATTATTAGAAAACATTTTCATACACTTCTCTTTGTTGCAAACTCACTTTTGGACTTTTATACCAGAAGCGGACGAATTGATCTAGCTAATAAGATATTTGATCGTATTCCCAACAAAGATACAGCCTCTTGGAATACAATGATTTTAGGTTATGGAATGATGGGTGAGTTGGACATAGCAATTAATCTCTTTGAAGCTATGAGGGAAGATGGTGTGGAATACGATCCAGTTTCGTATATTGCTGTTCTGTCTGCCTGCAGTCATGGAGGACTAGTTGAGAAGGGGAAGAAGTACTTCGATGAAATGCAAGCTCGCAATGTGAAGCCAACACAAATGCACTATGCTTGTATGGTTGACCTCCTTGGCCGAGCTGGCCTTGTAGAAGATGCAGTGAAACTTATCAAAAGCTTGCCTGTTGAACCAGACGCCAATATCTGGGGTGCTTTGCTCGGGGCATGTCGAATCTATGGTGACATAGAGCTGGGGGCTTGGGCAGCTGAGCATCTATTTGAGTTGAAGCCCCAGCATTGTGGATATTATATACTTCTGTCAAACATGTATGCAGAAGCTGGGAAATGGGATGAGGCAAACAGGGTTAGGGAGTTGATGAAATCTAGAGGGGCAAAGAAGAATCCTGGTTGCAGTTGGGTCCAAACAAGGGGCCAGGTGCAAGCATCTGTAGTTAATGAGAGAATGAAGAGGCTCCGGCTCTGTGGGAAGCAAAATCCACTTAAATTTTGTTAGAAGGGGAATCTTCTTCTTCTTTTTTTTTTTTTTTTGGGTACAGTTAAATCCTCTCACCCTTCGACAAGTATTGGGGGTGTTATTTGTTTTAAGTAATAAATTATGACATCATGGGTATAATTTGTTTGTGTTTAGGAGAAGCAGAGGCAGAAGAGAATGAGAGAAGAGATGGCTTGAATTATTTTCCTGGTTGCCTTCCTTTTTATTCAATCACCAAGGCTATTTATAAGCCTTTCAGAATGCAACAAGAGATAAACTTCAACAGCTAAAAACTAGGAACCCAAAAGTACAATCAACAAAATAGGATCTGCTTAACAAGTCAACAAACAAATCACTTGCACAATTTAGCTCGACTTAGACTAGATCTTCTGTGACTTGGCCAGCCATTCCATATAAAGCCTGGATATGTCTTTGAGAAACGTCTCAGATTCTTCCATGTAGCATCTTTAACTGGAGCTGCTGCCCATTTGACCAGAACCTCCGTTTTTGGACGATCACCATTCTGTTGGACAATGCGCTGCTCCAAAATCGATTCAGGCCGAGGTAGGATTGTATTGCTTGAGCGTCCGGTTCATCACTTCGGCCTGGTCGTCGGATTGTGTATGATTAGCTTTAACTCATACACAGTTTGTGCCATGAAGCTGAAACAAAGTTGTCCAGAAGGTGCTGGTAAAAACCTTATCTCTGTCCCTGACAATTGAGGTGGGAATGCCATGAAGCTTGACAATGTTGGTGATAAAGTCCTTAGCGACCCCTAGTGCAGTATATGGATGCTTGAGCGGCACAGAGTTTGCATATTTGCTCAATTGGTCAACAACTACCATGATTACTATATGGCCATGTGAGCTCGACCGTCCTTCAACAAAGTCCATGGATACATCTGTCCATATTTTATATAGAAGCGCGTGGGGTTGGAGGAGTCCTACTGGAAGTTAGCTATCTGTTGGCACATGTCACACTGTTGTATAAGTTCTTTCAAGTTTTCCTGCATGTGGCCATGTAAAGCTTGTTTATATTCTTGCTAGGGTTTTGCAAAACCCTAAATGACCTCTTGTAGGGGACGAATGATTGTCCTCCAAAATAACTGGAACTAAGGAGAGGATGTAGGACTCAAATAAATCTTGTGACATTCTCTGAAGAAGTCCAGCCGTCTCTGTAGTTGATAAAGACTCATAGAAGAAGTCTTGTTTGGTTTCTTGCTGGAGTATTTTCCACCAATCTGCTAGCGGCAAAGAGACAGCCAATAGGTTAATTTTTAACAACCCTAGATAATGCATCAGCCCTTTGATTCTCTGGCCCCTTTCATACCCTATTATTCTTGCTGTGTAAGGATTGCCTCAATACTTGTACCACACGCATCATATTTAATGACAAAGCGTTGAGAAAAATCTGGTTGACTGATAAGCGTAATGCAGGGGGCAAAGTCAATCCCTCCTTCAATTGCTCAAGAAAGGAAGCGTAGCCACCCATGAATATTAGTAAGGAAGGAAGCGTAGAGAGTGTTAGTTTCATTTTTATTGGCATCTTTTTCATGACAAAACAAGTTCAATTGAGTTGTAATTTTTCATGAAGATCTTTGTGCAATTGGACTGGTTTCTGGCTGTTGTGCATCAGACATGCGTTCGTTGCAGCGTTCGAACGTGTGGCGTTAGTGTCACGTTCTGCTTTGGGTTCGAACAGGAGCATTCCAGAGAGTAAACGTTCGAGGTGCGTTCTTGGTGCGTTCGAACGAGGTCATTCCAGAGAGCTCACGTTCGTAGTGCGTTCGAACGAGTCTTCACAGAAATGACGTGTTCATGTAGCGTTCTAGTATGCGTTCGAACGCGACTGCGATCTGAACGCGTTTTTGGCCTTTTTCACTTTGAAAACCTTAATATTTTCACCCTACCTATTAGACCCGGCCAAGGTTCCGGTTCGGAACCGGAACCGAACCGGTTGGAACCGGAAGGTTCCGGTTCCAACCGGTTCCGGAACTGAACCGGAACCTGACCGGTTCGGTTAGGGTTCTTACCCTGACCGAACCGGTTGGAACCGAACGGTTCCAGCGGTTCCAACGGTTCCAACCGGAAGTAAAAAAAAAAAAAAGTTATTTTCTTGGAACCTTACGGTTCCACAAGTAAATCTCAATTTTTTTAATTAATAATAATGACTTAATGAGGTTTAAAATTGCAATACTAAAACATGAATGTTCACATCTTTTTTATAACCAACTCTTGGTTATTGGCCTCTTTATATAAGCGATGTGGGACACAATAGCCAAGTAACAAATATCCCACATCGCTTATATAAAGAAAGCACTAGCCAAGAGTTGGCTATAAAAAGGATTATATGTTAAAAGAATTTTATAAAAAAATGATTATATAAAAATGATGTGATAGTATGAAAAAACATTACGATTATAGAATTTTTATATTTTTTAAAATTTATTATTAAAAAAAAAAAAAAACCAGAAGGGGAACCGTAAACCGAACCGGAACCGACCGGTTCGGTTCCGGTTCGGTTTACGGTTCCGGTTCCACACTTGTGGAACCGTGTGTGGAACCGTGAACGGCCGGTTCGGTTCGGTTCCGAACCGGAACCGAACCGGCGGCCAGGTCTACTACCTATAATATAACAGTAGCCGCCATTCCATTGAGTTGAAATTGTTGAAACATATTTCCCTTGAGTCAAAATCTCTCAAAGCTTTCAACTCTCTTTGATTCCACAATTGAAGACTTCTTATCTCCTTGTCTTCTTCATTGATGGTGTGAATGTTTATTTGATAAACCTTCAACACAACTTAACCCAAAATTCTTAATCCTTTAGAGTTCTTTAGAAAGAAGTTTGGTAGTCGGAGTTCCGGCGTCATTGGTGATACAATCTACTCGGAGACTTCAGAGGTTCTGAAGAAAACTGTGGGTCTCGGGCTTGAGGAGTTGCCTTGAGTTCTTGCAGTATTGAGGTACTTGAGTCGGTGGAGTTGCCACCATAAGTCTTGACCATCGCTGTAAGTTTTTCTTTATATAGTGGATTCGGGTGGTAGCCTATATGTAACATCCCAGATTTTTGGACTGTTTTAGGAGATTCTCAGACTGACGATATAGTCTTGGAATAGAATAATAATGAAGAAATAGTGTTTAAGTGATTGGAATATGGATCATAATAATATGAAATGAATATTCGTCGCGTTGGAAAACGCGTGGGACCAAGAATCAGTTACACGATTTTTACTATATACGTATAGTTTACAGTTTTGGGCATGAATTTAGCAAACGAACTCCGATTGAGTTGGTTCTTGAACCATCAGACTCGTTTTTCCGAGAAGAACAACTTTCGTGTTGAACACATTTCGAGAATCGTATCAGAAGGGCTTCAAAAGTGGTGATTTCCGATAGTACCCTTATTAGTGGGGGCATATTGGTAATTTTTGGAATTTGAAATTTTATTATTATTATTATTATTATTTCAGCTTATACAGAATAAGAAAGAGAAGAAAGACAGAGAGCAGGCGAGAGAAAAGAAAGAAAAAGAGAGAAGAGAAGTTTCCGTCCGATCCGTAGTTCAAACCCGACCGAGTCCTTAAGGAAAAGTGTAGATCTCGTCGAGAGGATCATTTTGGTGGTGGTTTCATCTTTGAAAACTTCCAATTTTTGAAGAGATCTCGGTAAGAAACTTTTTATGATTTTTCTTGATTTCCCGTTGATCCGGAACTCCGATCGACGAACCGTCAGCGCCATTAGATCCGGGAGAGAGAGGGGAACGCTCAGCCGTCGGAAAATTTCTGATCGGACCGGCGCGTGAAGCTCACGCGCGCCTTATGTGGCGGCGCGTGAGGCCCACGCGCGGCCTGGCCAATCGGCGCGTGTCCACCACGCGCCGGACAGAATCTTTGCGCCGACTTCCCGAGTCTCCTCCGCGAATTTCAGACCATTCCGAGTAGTAACGGACCTCCGAATCTTAAATTTCGTTAAGTTTACGAGAGCGACCGAACCACGTTTCTCGCATATTCTTTCATCTATTCTAGTTAGGATTATGTTCCTTATAGTAAATTCTTTTGACTGTTAGGTGATCGTGATACTGTAAGCAGGGACGGTCCTGCTGTCTTGTTCCTTTCTCAGTAGTCAGCTCACCAGGTGCGTGGATAAGCTTGTAACATTGATGTTTTCAAAAGTATATAGTATGTATGTTTTCTTAAATGAATTTTAAGGTAATGCATTAAATGAGTTTGTTTTCAGAAAGTTTATATATTTTGCTATAAGGTATGGATCGAATATTGATTATGTTGAAATCATGTGTTTGTGATATATGAGAAACTTGCATGATTTAAGATATATGAGCATGGATTTTGGAAATGATTTTTATGTTAGGATGCACCCTGTGTACTTATATGTGCCAAATTATTGCCATGAGATAAGGTCTCATGTTGCCAGTTATTGTCGTGAGATAAGGTCTCACGTTGCCAGTTTGCTCCGGATGCCAGTTTTGCCGTGGGGAAGCCCCATGTTGCCAGCTTTGCCGTATTTGTCATGAGGTTGTGCATATAGATGAATAAATAAATCTATCTTTACATAGTATTTTTTAGCAGTATGAGCTTTATGAGAAATGAGATTTATGAATTGAGTTTTATGAGAAATGAGATTTACGATTTCAAGTAAATGTTTGAGATAACGATTTACAGCTTATGTATTTATTTATATTATGAAAGACTTGTTTGATCCACTTTGTTACTTGATTATTCACGGCACTGAGCTGTGATCCATTACACTAAGCGTGAGCTTACCCCCCATTCCTTAACATTTCAGGTTCAGCAGTTTAGTAGATTATCCTTTCCAACTGCTGTTTCGTCATCATTTCTGCCAGTAGAGAAAGGTTGTGCCAACAGTAGAGTGTCTTTATTATGTTTTGAGACTGTATTTCTAGATATGTATTTCTTGGGAGAATTTGTTATGTGATGTTAGGCATTGAGCCTTTAATTGATACTGAGGATGTTGTATTTTCTTCATGGATATTATGTTGAGTTGGATCATGAAGATCCTATGTTATGATAGTATTTTCAGTTAGATTTTTCCTTGTATTTGGAGGATTGGTCCATATTACAGGGGAAATTCTGTTAGTTTCAGTTCTCCGTCTCACCCCTACCATACCTAAGGGGACGGGTGTGACACTATACCCGGAGTGGTTTTTTACTCGCAATAGTTTTTCACTTCGTCACCAAAATTATTGTGTTAATTTTGTGTGGTTTGATTTAATTTACTGCTTTAATTTATTATTATTGTTTTTATATTTGCAGCATAATTAATTGTTGGTTATTGTGGTTGCCTGTTATTCATCCATAGTAACAGTAACAGGACTAGTCCTGTTTATTGTTTGTAATTTCGCATAGGGTCGGAACCTATGTTTATCGCTTATTTTCAGAGAGCTATTAGGATTAGGACGAGATGCTCCTATTAAGCTTGTTCTAAAATGGTGTTCACTGGTCCTCAATCAGTGCCCTTGAAAGATAGGGCTTGTGTGTGATCCAAGAATCAAGCCTCAAGAAGGATGTGGCCCTCCAATTTCAAAAGTCAAACTTTGTTTCTAAATCAGATCAGTGGCTTTAACAAACACGGGGCTACTTTTGGAATTTTAAATTTATTTTATAAAGATATGGACGGCTTTGGTCAACTATCCTGAGGTAGCTACGCTACGCATATAGCCATTCTCTTTTTTATTTTTTAATATTCAATATTTTTGTGTGTCTTAATTAGGTTTAGAAAATTGATGAAAAAATCTTTTGAATAAATATTTTATAAGATTCTATTAAAAAAAAAAAAAACAGAATCAGTAAAATTGAAGAAGACTTTGAACGTGTATTCACTGTTCTTAAAGGAATTATACCATCATTATGTTGTTACTGGATTAATGACAATTCCTTCAGGATATACAAAGTCACACATAATTTCTAGATAGTAATTCTATAAATTCTCTCATTAACATATAAAAAATTTGTTTATTGCAATAGAGAGATAGAGAAGAAAATTGGATCCTTTAAGAATAGAAACACATGTATATATAAAATCTCAAACCTAAAGTCACAACCCTTGGTTATGACATAACCATACACTTGGAAGTTGGAAGCAATTTTTTATTTTAAATAAATAAAAATATCAAAAGATAAATTTGAAAATAATTAAAATTGATTTAATTAAATTCGGAATTTACAATTAAGTGCCTAAGTGACAATCTTTGACTTTAAATAATAATATATAATTGTATTTCCCTCCAAACTTTCCACCACCAATTTGAATTAGTAGGAGTGACGAATCTTTATAAACTTGATATACTCTCAATACACTTCCTATGTGGGATATGAAGTCACACACACTTATCACTAACTATACCAACATATTCTAAACTAAATATATGTTTGATATGCTGTTTTATCAAAAATTATTATTTGACCAATTTGATCTGATCGATTTTGGTTATTTTAAATTAACATCATTGGCGATTTGACTCGATTAATCGACTGATTTCTAAAAAATACCTAATTTTACTTTTTAATTTAATTTTAATTTTTTCAATATTTTTTATGATTTTAATTGATGATTTTATATGAAAAAAATAGAAAGATTCTCTTAAAAAATATTTTAAAAAATATAATATATTAACATTTTTAAGTCTCAACATCGCACCCATGACGACTCACTATTAAATTATAAAATTAAATTAATAAATCTATTAAATAAAAATATATTATAATAAAAATACATATTATAATTTTGTAATAACTATATGATAATAATAAAACATATTATACTATCATATTAAAATTAAATTAACAAATCTAAAAATAAAAACATTATTATAATAAGAAAACATATTATACTATCTGATAAGTTTTTGAATAATATGACAGATAATCCAGATATATAAATATAAATATATGTGTGTATATATAAGTTAAATATTTTAAAACTTTCTCACAGCGCCATGTGGTTTTAATATCTACAATTATTATTTTAATTAAATTATAAAATTAAAATATTCATAAAAGTATTTTTTATTACTAAATTGTAATTATAAATCTATTAAATAAAAACCTATTACAATAAAAAATACATATTATAATTTTATAAAAATTATATTCTAATAAGAAAACATATTATACAATCCTATTAAAATAATAAATATTATTAAATTATAAAATTAAATTAATTATTATAACAATCAAAGATATTATACTATCTTATTAAAATAAGAAATGCTATTAAATTATAAAATTAATTTAATAAATCTATTAAATTAAAAACAAAATCATTACAATAAGAATATATATTATAATTTTATAAGAATTATATTATAACAATAAAATACATTATACTATCATATTAAAATTAGAAATACTACTAAATTATAAAATTAAATTAATAAATCTAAAAATAAAAGTCTTATTATAACAATAAAACATATTATACAATCTGATAACTTTCTGAATAATATCACATATAATCTGGATATATATATATATATATATATATATATATTATATATATATATATATATAAATGTTAAAAAATTTAAAACTTTCTCACCGCACCATGTGGTATCTAATCTATATAATTATTATTTTAATTAAAATATCCATAAAATTAGTTTTTATTAAATTATAAAATTAAAATAAGAAATATATTACAATATAAAAATATAATATCCTAATAAAATAAGAAACTTATTACTATAATTAATTAATATTATAATTTTTTATTTTTTAAAATTAAAATGATAAACTATTAAAATAAGAAAACATATTACAATAAGAAACATATTATAATCTCTCATTAAAATAAAAAATATATATGCGGTATCTAATTTATATAATTAATTTGTTATTAATTTAATAAAATTAAAAATAATAAATTATTAGAATAAGAAACCTATTATAATGTAAAAATAGAATCTCAAAAATTATAAAAATAACAGTATCTTTAAAAAAAAAAAATTATTATTAAATTGTAAAATTAAAATAAGAAACCTAATATAATATAAAAACATATTATCCTCTTAAAATAAGAAACCTATTACTTTAATTAATTAATTTTTTATTTAGTATTTTCAAATTATAAAATTAAAATGATAAACCATTAAAATAAGAAACCTATATAATAAGAAAACATATTATAATCTCCCAAAAATAATCTATAATTAATTTTTTATTATTAAATTATAAAATTAAAATAATAAATTATTAAAATAAGAGATCTATTACAATATAAAACATAATTTCTTATTAAAATAATAAAACTAAATAGGAACGTTCACAAAACTTTTTTTTATTATTTTGCGTTTATTGTTGATTGTTATTTGTTATTTTACTTTAAATTATTTCTATATGTTTTTTCATGATATTTTTATTATTTGTTGTGCATCAGGATGCAGACTTTGATTATTAGTTCTTACAAAGTTAATATGGACTTTAAATTATTTATATAAATTTGTTTATGAACTTTTTATTATTTTTCATGCTTCAACATGTAAACTCTAACTTTTAGTTATTGTACAGTCAATCTGAATTGATCAATATTTAAAATTAGATAAGAAAATTTAAGCTTAAATTACAAAAATTATATTAAATTTTATTGAAATTCATCCGAAATGAAATTAAGCATTTTAAAAGTTATTTATGATTAAATATATGATTTCAATGGAGAGATAAAGAGGATATAAGAACTCTTGTGAATAAAAAATTTTAGTTGATAATTGCCGGACAAATGAAAATGAGATATATATTAAATGTAAATAAATCAAATGGTCTCATTTAAATTATAAAATCGATAAAATCCAAAATATTTACAAGATCAATACATAAAACTAACATTATGTTTCGTTTATGATATGAAATTATAATTAAAATTATGTTTAATTCGCAAAAAGTACGGATTCTATACTAGTTAATATATAAAAGCTGAAAAGGAATTAGCATGTCCAAAAAATGATTTACCAATATAATGATTTACGATTAATCATCGACAAGTTTATGATAATAAAATCATCATTATTCCAAAAAGTTGGAATTTTTTTTTTATGCTATAATCGTAAACTCTTTGTTTTCTTTTAAACAGTTATTAATTGTATAAAAAATATGAAATTAATGAAAATAATGATACGGGAGCTATGGTGCTTACATCCCATCGATATCTTCATGATAATCGATTTTGTATAAATAGTTCATGACTACATCACTGTTTTTTTTTTTTTTGAATAGTGGAATCTCGTCGTCAAATTATATTTTATGGATTTAAGCGCATCAGGTAAAATCTCCGGCTGTCCCATACTCTTACAAGAAATTCGAACTCATTATCTTAATATGAGATATTGAATCATACACCACCAAATCACACCTATTGGAGGCGCTACATCACTGTTATTAAACTGAAAATCAATAAAAACGACTCAATTAAATAAAATTAATGATGGATTGGGCAAGAATATAAAATTCAATGTATTTACTAATACAAGCCATATGAAAATCATTCAATCAATAGCTTGTTGACAAAATTTTATTTTATTTTTTTAAATTTTTAACTAAGAGGATGTATAAATTTATCTTATAATTCGAATCTGAATGATAGGTTAAATAAAATTACTCGAAAACCATTCGTCACACCCTTAGAGGCAAAAAAAAATTGTGTATAATAATATGATAGAGCACAAGAGACTAATAGCTTAAGCTGAGGCTTGAAGCAGGTTGGAGTTAGGGGTGGGTAAAAAAACCGACCGAACCGAATCAAACCGCAAACTGAACCAAATCGAACCGAATTTACGGTTTTTTTCCTAACGGTTCGGTTTGCGGTTCGGTGGCCCACCCCAAACGGTTTACGGTTCGGTTCAGGAGCTAATCCGAACCGCACCTGTAAAACCGAACCGAACCGTTATAATTAAAAAAATTATATATTTTTATAAAAAAATTATATTTGTATTTTTCTTTTAATTTTATTCTATGTTTTTTTAATAGTATGTTAATACTTTTATTCTTAAATTTGTTGTTAATATATTTATTTTTAATACTTTTATTCTTAAATTGTTTGTTTTATGATAGCAATATTATTCTTGAAAGTAATATGTTAGGTTTGTCTCTTAATTAAAATGATGGTAGCATCATTATTCAAGGTAATTTTTAAAAAATACAAGAATAAATTGTGCCTCATTTTTCAATCATTTACGGAGTGCATGTGTTCCCTGGTGTCACAGCTTACACCATAGCACTTCATACTATTTGTTGGATAGACTAGTTTTTTTTTTCCACTTAAGTGGATGAAAATTTGTTTTAAATATAATAATCCGTAAACCAAACCGAACCAATCCGTAAACCGCTGGTTTAAAAAATTTTCAATCCGAACCAAACCGTTATTTAATGGTTTGGTTTGAGTGGTAAAAAATCCGAACCGTAAAATATGATTTGGTTCGGTTTTTGTAAAAAACCGAACCAAACCTAACTGCGCCCACCCCTAGTTGGAGTAATGTTCAAAGCAGACCGCAGATCTGGAAGCCACAACCAGAAGATATTTTCAATGTGAATGTGGATGATTCTGCAACAACAAAAGACAAATTTGTTGGGTTAGGGCAAAATCGGTGCGGTCCTGAATTGTTTTGAATTTTATGGAGACCTATACGAATTCTTAAAATGAGGTCCATATCTATAAAAGATACAAAAAAATATAAATCATATTATATACTAAAAATTAAAATTTCTATAAATTCGGATCCATAATATTTGGTCAAATTTGAGGGCCCAACCAACCGAGACTCCCCATAGGGCCATTTTTTTTTTAAAGATGAAATTCATTTACAGATAAAAACATAACAATGATGTAATTAGACGACCATAAAAGTTTGAATACAAACTTATGATATCGTAAGACAAAAGTTAAATTAGAATGAAACCTAGCAAATAAAAATAATTTATGTATTATATGTTTCCCGTAATCAGCATGAGTACATATTCACACCTAAAAACTACTAAGATACATGATGAATTGCGAGATCGACATGTCCCCACCTCAATCTTGACGCAACGTCGGTGACCACAAGGCCACCTCTAGGGTAGGGATAGTTATAAGAGAATCCTTTAGTAATTGAATCTGATTTTCAAGAGGTGAACAACATAAGTGAGATCTTTTCTATTATCTTCTCAAATCTTAATTTTAATGAAACTTCATCTTCCTTTGAAAAAATATTGGTGACAAAACTCTCTCCAGTCCAACACTAAATTACCAAATCCTAAAAAATATTTGGTGTAATGAATAGTGTTACACCAAAATCTTAATATTTGTTCAAAATACCAATTTTACCCTTATAATATTAATTAAAACAATATTTTATTCCATATCTGTTCTTTTATCAATTTAATGTATTTATATAATTTAATAGTTTATTTAATTTATTTATTTCATATGAATATTACAATGTATAATTAATTGTAATAATTTTTGTACAAAAATTCAATAACATAAAAAAGTAATATTTAATAATTACTGAAATTAAAAAACATGACTAAAACAAACATCATAAAAGAAATTACAATATTAATTAGAAATAAAACATTCAAAAATATTAATGACAAATAAACATTTAATATTATGGAAGATTACCCCTGCTCCCCCAAAATCTCCACTTCCCTAAGAACTACCAAATAAATAAATTAATATTGTATATACCAAATAAATAAATTAAAGCCTCAATGGTTTGATGGTAAAGAGTTTATGATTTGGTTGTTAGGTTATGTTTTCGAGTCCAAATGCTGCATTTTTTTATAAGAGTCTAGAAGATTTTACCTGTTCCGCTCAAGTTAAGGTCGAGTGATTTGGCGACGAGATTTTAAATCTTTCAAAAAAATTAAATTAATATTGTATTTATATAATAAAAATTAATGTTTATTGTATATAAAATGGATTAGAATAGAAAAAATTTAGTATAAGAAATAGTGATTAAAGATGTTTTTTTTTTTTTTAATTATATCAAATCAGTGCCAATGGTTCGAGGTGTTATATAAATTATCCCTAACAGATGTGACTTGGTGGTATAAAGTTCATGATCTCATCTTGAAATATTGAGTTTGAATTCATGGAGTACGTTTTTTGTAAGAGCCTGAAACAGTTTTATCTGCTCCATTTAAGTCCAAAAGATGTGATTTGACGGTGGGGTTTCCCAAGATTTCAAAAAAAAAAGGTGTTATAATGAGTGCTATTAGGGCACTCGTTAATGATACATTTTAGGAAATTTTTTATAGGAAAAAATAAAAAAATAATTAATATTTTGATAATTTTTTAAATATGAAAATATTCCAAAAATAAATTATTACTTAGAGATATCTTCTCCTTATTAATTGCCACGCACATCATATGCAGACTGCATTTATTCATTTAAAAAAAAAAAAAAATTGAAAATGCAACCAAAAATATAAACAAATAAAACGAGAGAAACAACAAGTGGGACCCACCAAGAAAATTTAAGTTTAAAGCACAAGCATGACGAAGACAAAACAGTAGAGAATTTGAAGAAGTCCGTTTTAACTAATAAGTGTGACAACATATCGATCGTCTGTTTAGTTTTAAAAGCTAAAAAAAAAAAAAAAAAAAAAAAAAAGAAAAGAAAAGAAAGAAAATTAAAGGGCGGCTTTTTCTAATTTTCTTTGCTTTGCCTTTTTTAAAAAGTAAACAAATCCTCTCGCATTTTCGCTTTCCCTTATTATTATTATATATTATATATTTTCTTCTTCTTCGTGTTCTTTCAAAATTTGGAAATTGGCTGGTGACGCAATCGCCAATCAAATCAGCATTCCGATCAAGAATCTTCATAGATTTATCATTTTACATTTTCATCATACGTAAGTTCAACTTTCCCTTTTTGTTTAACGAAAATTAGGGTTTCTTTTGCCTCTTTATTATTATTTTTAATTTGAAATTGTTTGACTAGTTAATGAAATTTTGCTGTTTGTTTCCCGAGAAAACTGAGGAGAAAGAACAGAAAATTGAGTAGATATTGAGTGTTTGGTTAAAAATTAAGTAGGTAGTTTGTTAACTAGTCACATTTTCGTGATTGATGGAATAACGGTTGGTAAATACTGACCCACATTTTCTCTTTTTAATTTAAACAAGTGTTTTTTATTTTTTAGACAATGATTATTTGTTTAATTTCTTTGGTATTAAGTTTAAATTTTTGGTGATGAACAGATGAGACCAGTTAGCTTGTAATTATGACGAGAGTAGGCCGTGATTTTGCTCATACAATGCAAAAAGACACAGTGTCGGCCGTATCAGCTGATGTGGTATTTGCTTCCAGTCGGTTTCCCAATTACAAAATTGGAGCTAATAATCAGGTAGTTGATGGTAAAGATGACCTGAAAGTACTGTCCATGAAGGAGGCTGTTGCACGTGAAACTGCACAATTGTTGGAGCAACAAAAACGCCTATCAGTCCGTGACCTTGCCAGCAAATTTGAGAAGGGCTTAGCCGCTGCTGCTAAGTTGTCTGAAGAGGTTGAGTTTATTTCACATTTACTCTCATTTGCATTTCTGTTTTGAAAATTTAAGATGAGGTCAATAATTTCTTTAATTTTTACAGAATTCTTATTCAATAAACTGATTTGAGTTTTATTTTTTAATTAATGCATCCTCTTATACCATGGATTCTTAGATTGACACAATATGTTTAATTACTACTTATTCGAATTGTACATTTTTAATAATGGAATCTTATCTCATCTATGACTATTAAACTCAGTAGTTTGAGTTTAAGATGATGCAATGTTCAGAATGCAAAACCGTTGGGACGCTTTCTGATTTTTTCTAATGTTTAGCTTGAAAAACTTTTTTTGATTTATGCTAATGCCACCAAATGTTTATTTTTGTTACTGTACATAGTTGTGAAGCTGTAAATGTGAATTTTCTATGTAATCAATTTATTCAAAACTTAAGGTATTTTTTTTTTTGGATATATAGGCTAAACTGAGAGAAGCAGCGTCATTGGAGAAGCATGTTCTTTTGAAGAAGCTGAGAGATGCACTGGAATCTTTGAGAGGACGTGTGGTGGGTAGAAACAAGGATGATGTAGAGGAAGCTATTGGCATGGTTAGTACTTAGTATCATATAATTTGGTCCTTCATTAAACTTGTTCCTTCTAAGTTTTAACACTGAAATGCCTGTAATTTTGCTTCTAGGATAGTCTGAGAGTCGCTGATTTATGTGTTAATGGTAAAGTTTAGAACTGAAAATCTTTACTTGATGACCAACCCAAGACCCTGCTTACACACAACCATCTGTGGTTAATGTCATCTATATGGAACTGTGACTATTTTAAACATATTGCTTTCTATACCATATAAATGTGAACTTGTACACAGATGGTTGGTATCTATAGAAAGCAATATAGAAAACATATTGCTTTCTATATCTGTGGTTAATGTCATCTATATGGAACTGTGACTATTTTAAACATATTGCTTTCTATACCATATAAATGTGAACTTGTACATGTGACAGATCTACTGAACAAACAGCACAACCCTTGCAGGAAACCTTGACATTATGATGTTTTCTTGGTTTTAAAGTCAGAGACCCTTCTATTTAATGTTGTAGTTCTTAATTGCATTCCTTATGAAGCCAAAATGCAGGACATTTTGTCTGTCAAACTAAGGACTATCGGAGGTGTTAAGCCAATACAAAGGACATTTTATTTGTCCTGCTAAGGATTACTGGGGTGTTTGTGTGTTGTTAGGTCTTCCTCTAAAATGATGTCTGCCAAACTAAGGATTATTGGAGGTGTTAAGCCAAAATACATGATAGTTTATCTGCCAAACTAAAGGACTATTGAGGGCATTTGTGGGTGGTTAGGTCGTCCAATATAATTGTTGAGGACATTTTGGATTAGGTTTATCTTAGGCTAGGATTTTTTGTTTTTGTTTTTCTTGTTCTTGTTCATTCCTAAGCCTATGAAGAGGTTTATGTAACAAGTTCGTAGGTGGTTGTGATGAACTATTGAAGCCATTAAATGATTTTTCTTCTCCTATTCTCTCTTCTTTCTCATCATTCTCTATAATTTTCCCTCCCTTTCTGTTTTTATTGTCTCCCCTTCTTTCATCTATGTTGTCTCATATCAGATTGAGCATCAAAATAATATTTAACTAGAGATGAAAATTGTTGGAGTGATTGAAGTAATCTCCAATATGTTGTGAAAATTGCGATTGATTATTCCCACATCCTTTGTACTAAACTGGTCAGTTCTAAAAGCTTTTCGCACAAAGGTGACCTAGACATGCTTGACGACTAACAAAGAAGGATCTAATTGGTAGAATGAATTTTGTAAGAGCATGGAGCACTTTATACAGGAATTCCCCATCCTTTTGAACTAGTTTTTACAACAACATCATGTGAGTTATCATTTAGAAAAGGACAAAGTTTATGATGAATTTTTAATATATTGCATTGGATGTCTTCAAGCAGGACTGACAGTAATTCCCTCTCTCCTACACCCTAACATCCCCAAGTTATTTTCTTGGTCTAAAAAGTATTTCTTGCTCTGTAGAATTGTTTTTTCATTGCAATCTGTTTAGATTTTTGGCTCAATTAACACTGCCTATACTAAATTTCTTATGGAAATTTGAGGTGAAGGTATGTTTTTTTCCTTCCAGGTGGAAGCTTTAGCAGTTCAATTGACTCAAAGGGAAGGGGAATTGATTCAAGAAAAAACAGAAGTGAAGAAGCTAGCAGATTTTCTGAAAAAGGTAACAAATTTTCAATTGGAACTCGTTTATTGCCTATTTATAGTGATCTTTTGGTCATTGTCTTGGGGGATTCCTTATCGAATTTGTATTTGCTACATATGTTGATAATCTAAAGAGTTTAGCAATGATTGGTTGTGGTTGTAGTTGGTTCAACTAGGAAAACCTCTTGGGGTTAATAAATGTATGAGGTTCAAATCTGGCTCGTAATTAGGGTTGGAAATTTTGAAAAAGAAAATACACCCCTTTTTTTAGCTGATTATTGGTTCAATGTGCAAGTCGTCCTTGGGTTTGAAATATTTTTGTTTATAGACATGATATCAGTTTGATTGACTTTAAAATTGCCTGTTGCATCTGCTATACAGCCACTTTTATCTTTCAGTGGACTCCCTTTGTCTCACAATGTTTATTCTATTTGAGAAAGTCGGCTTTGAGGAGTTATATAACTAATTTATCACACCTGTTTATTCCTTCTGTATTTCTATTATTAACCTTTCACTGTTCTATAGTTTTGAACAAGGAAACTTCTGGCTTTATTGTTTGTGGAATAATTTGGTAAAATAATTTTAATATAGAGTTTTCAAAATGGATAGATATTATGGGATAAACAAAAGTAACAAGGACAAACATCGTGGAGTGGAGGGAGTTTTATTTAATATTTTTTGCTGTACTTTGGATTTAATTTTTTCGTTTATTTATGTATACTTTATTGTCGTTATTGATGAAAAGTACTGCTTAGTTCTCCTGATCCATAGACAAACTGTATCTAATATTTTTCTGATGCTTCTTTTATCTTGCTATCAGTATTTAGTAAGTTGGAGTAAAGATGTGTACCTGTTCTCATTCTAAGGTTAACTATGAAAATTTTAGGTATTTCTTGCAATTCTGATTTCCTGCGGCATATTCAGTAACTCATTCTTTTCATATATGTAATGTGCGTTGGTGTTGTAGTTTGGATTGTTTATTTACTAAATTTTTTGCTTGTTTGTATTTGTCAATATGTAATTTCAATTTTATGATGCTTTTTGTCACGCAAATGGAATACTTGTGTCAATTTGTAGGCTTCAGAAGATGCCAAGAAACTTGTTGATGAGGAAAGAGCTTTTGCTCGTGCTGAAATTGAGAGTGCCCGAGCAGCAGTTCAGAGGGTGGAAGAGGCTCTTCAGGAGCAAGAGAGGATGTCTCGTGCTGCGGGGAAGCAGGTAACACAACTTTATGGTTTGAATTGAACCTTAATGTGAAATTGGAAATTCAAAATTCACCAGTGATGAAGATGCAATCAATTGTAATGGCCATTTAAAAAAGAACAATCATTTCATAACCATTTTTTCCCTGGAAAAAAATCGTCTCCATCAAATAAAATTCTGAAATTGAACATTAATTGTAAGCGAACATAAGAATAACTAAGTTTAAACTAGAAAATCAATATTTTCAGACACCTTGAGCTAGGTAGTACAGAGACACAAATCTGTTGTAAATTTATGTAAAAAAATGGCTAAGCAATCCAGGATTTCTTGTCAGCCTCCTGACACGAAATATGCTTTATGAAGAATTGGTATAAACTTGAAGAAAACTATTGATGGCAATGAGAGTTCATATCTGATGCGAGTTAAGCAGATGTAATGAGGCAGCCTATTCAAGCTTTGTCCAAACGGAGATAGTAAGGGATGAAGATGGAATTACTAACATAACCAATGTTTTAAAAAATGCTAGGCGGTAGGTATACGGTGGGGGAGTGCCTAGCGCCTAGGCCTTCTAGGCGATGCTTAGAAGGACGGGCTAGGCGGCGTCTAGAAGGATAGACTGGGCGGCATTAGGCGGTTTTGTTTTTTATTAAAAAAAATTAGAAAAAAAATCTGGGGAAAAAACGTGCATACCCGCCTAGAACCGCCTGCGCCTAGGCCCACCTAACCTATTTAGAACCGCTTAATCACCTGACACCGCTTAGCAACCGTTTTCATACATAATTGGAACGGATAGGCACCGTTTAGCGCCCTTTTTTACTTTTTAGAACAGTGAATATAACCATATTCATCTAATCTTGATAAAGATTTATTATTGGCGGAGGGTGCATTACTTTTTTATTTAGTCACTATCCTCTGCAATTGGACCATATTCCAGAGATGTCAATCCGTCAATGAAATTAAGCCATAGAAAATTAAAACAATTATGCAGTTCAAGTTATAAATATTGAAGCTATACCAGCAAGTTTTTGTTATTTTTGCACTTTTAAAGTCGTCAATCGTGATAATTTTATATGGGATTTAACTTTTGTTAAGCTGTAAATGCATATGTTTGTTATAATATGCCTATTTACAACATTATATTATTCTCGCCGTTAAGTTTGTAATTTCCTGGAATTATGAGTTTTCTGTCTTGCCAGGAGTTTCTTGTGTGTCAACTTAACCATTTATTTTTGTTGTTGCGTGGTATCTTATTTTGGTTCCTCAACAAAGTTTTTGGCATGCGATTTCAGGACTTGGAGGAATTAATGAAGGAAGTTCAAGAGGCTAGGCGGATTAAAATGCTTCACCAGCCAAGCAAGGTGTATAGTAGATCTGTTTTTTTTTTCTGCTAACAGCCACATGAAAAATTTAGACACACACTTATAGTTTAATGGCATGTTGTGTTATTACATAAGCGCTATTTTAATTTCTTTTTTCCATGAGATTGGTTAAGTTTTTTATATTATATCTTTATAGGTTATTTACAAGTTGTTGACCTAACTTTTTATTTTATTATGTACAAAGAGATATATGAGCTAGTGTGTTTGTCTGTGCAAGATGTTTAATGTGATATTAGCTCAATGAAATGTTATGTAGACTTGCATGTCTACTATCAATGGCATATATGTCAACACCATAGATGTCTGGCGGAAATTATGGTTGGACTGTGCAGTAGAATGTTGGACATAGCTGTTTCGAAGGTAAAGACAATGGTGTTTCTACTGCCTATTTCTGTGAGGAAGAACTGGCTTTTGAGAGCTTGGGAGAGAAATAAAGAGAGGAGAGCAGTTTGTAATATAGATATGAGTAGACATGTGAGAACGAGGGAGCCTGATTTTCTGGAAAGTAAGGTAGCAGAATTATTGAAATGATGTTTTTAACAGTCAGAATGACTTTCGAGGATAGATGAACTCCAAGGACTCTATTTCTTGGCGAGCTAATTTTGAATAAGAATTATATCTATATTCTACTGTCAACCATGTTTAGAGTGGAAAGCAAGAGGTCAAGGCCCCAAGGGTTCAAGTCCATGCAGATACGCTTAATTTGGGTGGGGTGCAAGGTAACTAACAAAATGTCTAGATTCATGTAATTTTTAATAGTTTTGTAATGCCTTGGTGTATCCTAAGGCATGGATTACTATCTTGAATTTGGTGTATACAATTTGGTCTTTCCGTAAGCCCCTAAACTATGAAATTTTCCTTTTCCCATCCATAATGAAGTTAGTCCTTGATACATCTTCCAAAGGGACTATAGGGTTCTTACTAGTTACCATCACCTGCAATTGCTTTTGAACTTATTATTAATTTATTGGAAAATTGTACTAACTCCCTGATATTTCGACTAGATAAAAGGTGGATGCAAAGTTTGTGTTTTTCCATGGTGAATCAAGTTTTTGATTGTCATACTGATCTGTGAGGATGGATGAACTCTGAGAGTATAACTTTCTTTGGTTGGCAGAGGACCATTACTTTCTTTGATGAACTTACTGCTTTGGGTGGCTTTGCTTTCTACATTCTTTTCAATTTTTTTTATTCATATACTTATGATTCTCTGTGCAGTCACTTCTATTTAGTAGTTTACGTAATTACAATGATTATTAGATAGTAAGGCTGATATCTTATGTTAGAATTGGAGCATTTGTCCTTGAAACCAGAAAATGCAAGTTGCGCATTTTTCGTTTTGCAGGACACCAAGAAATCTTAATGAAGTTATAATTTGATTCCAGGTTTCTGATGCAGCTCTCTAGAGTTTCTATAGCATGCTAGCTATTAGCTATCATTGGTTTTAAATTTCTATTCAGCCTGTTGCTGGATTCTACAACTTTCTTTACAAAGTTATGGTGACATTCTGCTAAGTGATAATCATTCTTGAAACTTTTCACGCCACTAAATGAAGTACTGTTATTATTTGCCATCCTTGTTGTGATTTGTACTTTATGTGTAGTTTGATGTCCTTATGTTTTTATTCTGGATTGATAAATCATATCAACACAGAGTTGTGGTTCAATTTAGGTCTTGCAGTCATTCTTGTCATCATGCACTCTGTTAGAGGATATACTTTCTGATTTGAAAGCTTATATGTCCGTCCTTGTGTTTATTATGGTTTTTCTGTAGTTTCATACTTTCACATCTTTTTTCTAAATTACGCGTATATGTTTGAAGACACTAAATTGAATAGGCATATATGTAGACACTAAATTGCCGAATTATATCTACAGAAACCCATTTAGAAATAGTAAGTAAATCAAACTTAAATTTGTAGGTTATGGACATGGAACATGAGCTACGGGCATTGAGAATTCAACTTGCAGAGAAGTCTAAGTGTTCTCTCCAGCTTCGGAAAGAGGTCTGTATATTATTTTACACTAAATATTGCACTTTTGATAGTAAGCAATTTTCCAGACCTTCTAGGTATCCTATTCATGTTTGTAGGTGCTTAGGTTGTTGGGGGAAATGCTTCTATGATTAACTTCCTGAACATTTTGCATTTCATCTAATGTTTTCCAGTTGGCAATGAGCAAAAGAATTGAGGAACAAATATCTGATGCATATGAATTAGATGGCACTGAAGCTTTGGGTTCATACTTGAGGATAAAGCCTTGCTCAGATAATGGTCCAGAACTTTCCAAATGTTCAGTTCAGTGGTATCGTGTATCATCTGAAGATGGAAAAAGAGAGCTTATATCAGGTCTAAAAAAAATTCAATGATGTTGCTTTTCGTGTGTTAGACTATTAAAGAATGAATATATCGTAAGTGATGTATAAAATTTTGAGGTACTGGAACTAAAGTGGGTCTGGTATCAGTTTAATTTTGATTGCACACATAAACAATATGAATACAATTAGGATGTTAATAAGGCAGGGGTGCCAGTTAGTTCAAGTGGTAGAGCCTCTATGGTTATACAAGAGGTATAGGTTTGAACTTCGAACCCCATTCACGTGACTGGGGAGAGCATTTGGTTTTGATTTCATGCAATGTTTAATAGGAATGAGTGGCTAGGAATATGATCTAGATAAAATTTCTTTTTACCCAAGTCTAATGATATGAATGTCCATCTCAGGAGCCACCAAATCAGTCTATGCACCAGAGCCTTTTGATGTTGGGCGAATACTGCAAGCTGAAATTACTTATAATGGCCAACAAATTACATTGACAACATCTGGTGCCATTGATCCAGGTGTGGTTTTACCGTTTTGGTTGATCTTATTTTCAACTCGGGTTCTTTTTGGTATTTATTAATATGTTTCTGAGATTTATGACTTTTGTCTGTTATAAAATTGATTTAATGTTCACCTTGTCATTTGTGATTATATATGCTTTAACTGATGTAATGTTTATCAAGCAGCTCCTGGATTGGGAAGCTATGTGGAGGCACTTGTTCGGAAGCATGATGTTGAATTTCATGTATGTTTTTTTCCCCTATATCCAAGATTTTACCTATTAGTAGCTAATATATCTCAGATTCAATGGGGGATACTATTCTATATTTATTTCCATTTTTGGACTTCTCTTTTGTTGCAACCACTGGGTTTGACCATTGATGGCTGGGAAATTGATTATAAATATATATTTGTCACAGGTAGTCGTAACCCAAATGAATGGTGAAGATCATCCATCAGAATCAATACATGTACTTCATGTAGGAAAGATGAGGATAAAACTATGTAAAGGAAAAATGACAACAGCTAAAGAGTACTATTCCACTTCAATGCAGGTACTACATATTCTTTCTTTTCTTTTCTATTTGTACAAAGATTAATTTAATGTTGAAGAAGAAAAAGAGCAAGTAATCCATGGGATGGAGATCAGTTTGATATTTATATGCAGTCACTCAATTGTTATCTTTTTCTTTTATTTAATTGCTAGTCATATGTGAAAGAATTATACATGTGGAGAACTGATGAAAAAAGAAAATAGATGTAACTTGTGTGACATTTAGTTTTCCGTTCTCATGCTCATATGTCTTAACTCTTGTTAATATTTTCGTATTTATAAATCATGTCTTGCTTCGTTGTTCCTGACATCGCCTTCTCGTGCTTTAGCTATGTGGAGTTAGAGGGGGTGGAAATGCCGCGGCTCAGGCTTTGTTTTGGCAAGCAAAGAAAGGGATTTCTTTTGTTTTAGCATTTGAATCAGAGAGAGAAAGGAATGCTGCTATCATGCTTGCACGGAGGTTTGCTTTCGACTGCAATGTAGGTGTTTATGAAATATCTTTCTTTATTTATATTTTTGGGGTTCATTTCATATAAAAAATTAAATCTGTCTAAGAGATCTTATATTTCCAATTGCTTAAATTGCCAGATAATGCTTGCTGGACCGGATGACAGATCTCCCTTAGGAACCTAACCGGACTTCATATCATCTTTTTATTTGACCAATTTTAGTTATTTGTCGAGTTTTCGCCCTGTATTATACAAGATTGAAACACCAGAATTTCCCGTTTCTCTTACATTTTTCTTCTTCTTCTTCTTCTTGCACCGAGGCATTTTTAGTTGCCTTTTTGTATTGAGTGTAACATATTCCCAATCAAATTTGGAGAATCATTTGCAGCTGCATTACAGTGTATGAATGTTGAAAGATTTATTATGTTTATGATTGAAATTTGATTGATGATTGCTGTATAAGATTTGATTGCTCAATCGTCTTGGTCTGATGAGTCACCAAGTATATACTGAATATTTGCAAATTTTGTTCGTTTGCATTTGAAGTCGGAATGCAATTAAGATGTGTGTTTTTGTACTAATTGAAAGAACAAACAGAGGTGGTACATTTATCAGGGTCTTATTTTATGAACTCGTCTAGAATCGTCATAATTTTGGACTGACCGCCCTCGAATAAACAAAACTCATTTGTTAGGATTTTGGATATATTTAGATTGATAATTTATTTTTTCAAATAAATACCTAATCCTTTATAAAATAATTGATTTATCTTTTATTAAGTGATTCTTGTTAGGACATTTCATTAAGTCGTTTATCATCATCTCACATGTATCATACCAATTAATATTTTTCCCTCATTGGATGATATCAGATATATGGATGTTGATGTGATTTATCTAAAATTATTATTATTATTATTATTATTATTAGTTTTTCTTCATGTGAACTTATCTCTTTTTTTATTGCACTTGACGTATGACAATTTTCTTTATCGGGACATTTAAAAGTCTACAATGTACGTGTTCGAATCATTTTAATCTTATTTCTTTCATCTTCTCAATCAGTATTATAACTTTTTTGTTTTCAAATTTCTTTATTTTTAACTATCTCCTAATCCACTCGCACTTCCATCTAAATAATTTTTTTATGAAAAAATCCCATTTACCCTCATTTTTAAAACTTTTTTGACTCGTACGTAACAAATTTTTTTTTTTTTTGAAATCGTTGGAAATCTTGAAGCTAAACTACCCATTACGGGCTTAAGCTGAGCAGGTAAAACCATCGACTGTACCAGATCTTACAAGAAATGCACCCCCCGAATTCGAACCCAGAATCTCAAGGTGAGATTCTGAACATTACACCACCAAAACACTCCAATTGGGGACGTAGGTAACCGATATCTTATTAGCTAAATGGCATTATAAATATGTTAAAGGTGGAGTTGCATTTGTACACACTTACAAAAATCTCCTCCTGATAAATAATAATAAGAACTCTCTCTTTTCAAATATTTAATAGCCCCCAGTATTTTATCTTATTTCAAATATCTGCATAATTAGTCGGTTACTTCCTGTTTTTAATCTTTAACAATTTACAGATGGCAAAAATTCCAACGAACGTTAAGAGGGGATAAAAAAATAATTTTTTATACCTATTAATTAAATGGGACAACTCCATTTAAATAGGGGCAAAATCCGTAGAATCGGCACACATATAAAATTTATGTACCTATTTATTAAAATAATAGGATACAGATATTTTCATCTATATATAATATACAGTGTCATGGATTTGGCAAGAGCCCAGCCCATCAACTGCTTCAGGCAAAAGCTATGATAAGGTAAATTTGCAAGTCAACAGGAACAGCAAGAACAGCTCCATAGCCTTCATTTTCATCGTATCTCAAGCCTGAAATAAGAATCATAAAAACCCTACCAGTTTAGTTTTGTTTCAACTCTTCACCTGTAAGTTTTTTCTTTTCTAAAGATTTCATTTAAGTTGTTAATAGAAATAGAATGATGATATTGGGTTATTGATTGAGATATTTTCACTTGAATTTATTTGCAGTAATGTGAGATAAGAATTAAGACATTGAAATAAATTCTATCTAATTACTGATTGTTTTGGTTAATTGCTTTGAAACCTTCCTGCTACTGCTAGTGCTTGTTAGTAGTTGTGTGATTGAAAGAATATAAGAACAAGTAATGCTAAATGGGTTTCTTGTAATATGAACATGCTTCACTTGAAATGGACTCTTAAATATTGTGACAGTCTAGGATCAATAATGGGCGAGTTGATGGAGAACAACGATTGATACTCATATAAGCGTCTTATGATTTCTCAAATCTGAAAAAGAAATGATTGTTATTGTATTCATGTTTGTTAAAATTCGTGACTTATAGTTTTCTTCAGTGTGACAAACTTCGTTCTAGTTCCTGTTCTTTGTTTATTGTGTTATCGATACGTAGCATCATTGAGTAGCCGGACTATGCAATGTTAACTTTAAGTTTGATTTAGAGTTTCAGACTTTAGTTCCTTGTGAACTTGTCCTTCACCGTAGAATGACATGACTATTTTTCTTTATTGCTGTACATCTTATTCCTTTATGCAGTCGAGGCAACATAGTATTGGTGGACTGCCAGATAACGTTCTTTTTGTTAATTTATATACAAGTTTTCTTGACTTTTTATGTTTTCCCTCTACATGACAGTATAACATTGCAGTTCATATTTCATCGTTTAAGAGTCTGGAGTGCGAGACCAATATAAATTTTATTGGTCCTGAAATTCCTGAAGAATATTTTTGGTATACAAGTTACACAATTAGTCACAGCTCAAGGAAATCCCAATGGCTGGAGAAGATAGAACTTTGGTAGAAATCTTAGAAGAGAATAATCCAATTGACATGACAAAGTATATAACCTATGTCAGTGCTCCACAAGCTGGGGCCATAACAACATTTTCGGGCACAACTCGGGATACCTTTGAAGGAAAAACAGTTGTGGAGCTAAGGTATGAAGCATATGTACCAATGGCTATACGCTGCATCAAATCTCTCTGTTCATTAGCAAGATCATCCTGGAATCTCCACTCCATTGCAGTTGCACACCGGCTAGGCTCTGTTCCAGTGGGAGAAACAAGTGTTTTCATTGCTGTATCATCTGTTCATCGAGATGATTCCCTTGATGCTTGTAAGTTTTTGATCGATGAATTAAAGGCATCTGTTCCCATATGGAAGAAGGAGGTCTATGCTAACGGAGAAGTCTGGAAAGAGAATTCAGAGTTCATGGAGAGAAGGCTTGAGCTGGGGAAGAAATATGGCATTTGCTGTGGAAGTGGAAGAGAAGTTCAGGTAAAGTCACACGATAGAAAGACCTGCTGCGGGTCCAAGGTCAAGGTCGATGATGAAGGACTGGCCGATATTGACAGCAGCAAGTGAGTAGTGGGAGATATTTCATAAGCGGAAAAATACTTCCTATTGCAGTTTTTTGTTTCTTTTTATTTTGTATACTAAAAGTGAAACAAATTTCATTATACATAATAACCATGTAATGAATAAAAATCACTTATTTTTTTTTGGAAACCCAGATTTGTTGTATTTCTTCTGCTTCTGTTTCTTTTTGTTTATTTCTTCTGTTTCTGTTTCTTTTTGTTTATTGAAACAAACTTGATTTTGTACAAGTGATCTAGGTTAGCTGCAAAAATATTTGAGATGATAAAAAGAAGTTTAGGGCTTGAATCTCGCCCACTCAAGTGGAAAAGGAGAAGTTTTTCGTTATTGTAGCACAAAACGATTCATCCTACCACCACTCCCAGCCAAGTGAGAACGGTATAAGGAGTTTCTGGCCAACTGAAGCTAATTGTGTTGATTATGACCAATGGCTTATGTTTCTGCCACCCTTTCATGATTTAGAAGGGGAAAAAAATATTAGAAATTATCATAACGGATACATACATGATGATTCAGCATCATCTCCAAGTGCACGGAGTACCTATCTCAATCATCTATGGTTGTGGTTCTCAAATAGATCCAAGTTTTGACAATCATTTTAGGAGGCTTTAGGTTCCCAGTTACGCTTTAGTATAGCCTTCCACCCTCAGACGGATGGTCAGACAGAACAGACCGTTATTAGACATTATCATAACGGATACATACATGATGATTCAGGATCATCTCCAAGTGCACGGAGTACCTATCTCAATCATCTCTGGTTGCGGTTCTCAATTTACATCCAAGTTTTGGCAATCATTTTAGGAGGCTTTAGGTTCCCAGTTACGCTTTAGTATAGCCTTCCACCCTCAGACGGATGGTCAGACAGAACAAACTATACAGACTTTAGAAGACATGCTTCGGGCCAGTGTTATTGATTCGGCATCATCTCCAAATACTACACACAAGATTGGACATTATCATAACGGATACATGATGATTCAGCATCATCTCCAAATATTACACACAAGATTGGTATTATACATCAAGTGCAACATATCCAAAATTAAAACCACACACCCCATTGATGAATGAGGCAAGAAATGCAGTAGCAAAAATATACACGTCGCAAGATAAATTTCTTTATGATGATTCTGGCAAAAGACTTTTGGCTGGTGAAAGTAGAGCCACAGCACCATTATCTGGACTTGAGAATTTCTTGTGCACTGCCTTGAGCTTACTTTCTGCAGCGGAAGAGTGAAATTTCACCAACAGCTTGGCGCAATTCCTTAGTTGATCTTCAGAGTAACCGGTGTGGTGCTTTAATGTTTGGGTCCAGAAAGGGTTCTTGTCAAGAGTGCATCTAGCAGCATAGACAGATGATGCAGCAATCATTGAAGGACAGTACAGAACTGCGATAGGATACTGCATCAGACCGAGTTCAGCAAGGAAAAAGACCATGTTTTCCATCTGCATTATTATTGAAGTTCAATAACATGAATCACTTTAAAATTTCAAACAAAGTAGAGGGGGATAATTTTTTTATTTGTAGAGTTACCTCCTTATCAGATGGAATAGATGCCTTGATATATCGAGCCAGGAAAACATAGGGTGTAGGAACAGTTAAATGCCATTCCAATTTTCCCAAGATTGCTTTTTCCATGGCCAGAACCTGTTCTCTGAGATAGGCATTGTCTGATATGCATACAAAGTCATTAACCTCTGGTGCCCAAATCTCTTCATATTTGCAGGCAATGAGCATTGAGCTGATGCCAACTAACTGAAGTTCCCTTCTCTGAACAATCTCCTTTGAGAGAAAACGATCAACGATATGTATAGTAAGATAGAGGGTTTCTGGCATTAGTTGAAATTTTCGATGAACTTCAGTCAACCAATCCACCAGAATTGATCTCATTTTTGCATTAATGTCTGGTTGTCCATCCATGTAGTCGTGTACTCGTCCCTCATCCTACATTAACACAAATTCACATGAATGTATTCAACAAATTCAAGAGTAAGCCAGAGATAAATTAAAAGAAAAAAGATCATTTACTTCTGTGAGCTTATAGAACTTGTAAATATCATCAACATATTCGACAACTGCCAGTTCATTGTCGATATCAGCTGCATCAATGTCCAGTATTAGGTCCTTTGGCTTTTTGATGAGTCCACAAGCAGCAGCCTGTGGTGTGGTAAGGGTTGGTACATGAAATTCAAGCACTCAGGCACATAGAAAACAATTCACATAACCAAATACCAATAACAATAACCCAAATATACCTTGCTTCGAGTGGTGAGGACTGAAGTGAAGGACTTGTAGGTTTCCTTCCTTGGTATCTTTTTGTTAACATGTTTGCTCTTGTCACTTTCATCATCAGAGCTTAATACAATAACACTCTCAGGTTTCTTCAGCTTGTCAATTATCACCTTCCTTTGATCTGCTTCCCCCGCGGCAGGATTTACAACTTCGGTGATTGGTTTCTGCAAATGCCAAGCATGAGCAATGAATTGAAAAAATTGAGGCAGATGCATAAAGAGAGAAAAGAAAGAGATTTTATCAGATACCTTTCCTTGAGGGACTTGTTCAGTCACAAAATTACCAATATCTTGAAGTACTCTTCTGCTTCTTCCATCGGCTGCTGCTATTACATTCTTCTGCTTCACTTCCCCTGAAAGATGAAACTAATGAATTAATAAAAGACCCATAAATGCCCACCAAATGCTTTTAATACAATTTATATTTTCTTAAAGAATGAGATATAAACTTTGGAGATATTTGAAATTATGTTAAAGGAAAACAAGAACCCTAACCCATGAGCAAGTGATGATAAATATTTATAAAATTCAAATTCAAAGGCAAGAACAAAAGGTTTGCAAAAGCCCAAGAGAGAATCTTTACATAAAATCTGAAAAAAAATCATTGTGAGTCTCTATATAACCAAAACATATACATTTCGAAGATCTCAAAGAAACCCACAACAACCAATCAAAATAACAAGACACTGAATCGATTCAAAAGAAATTAAATGCTTAAATAATGAATTTGAAAAAAATTGAAAAGCAATAAAATGGTGGTACCTCTTAGTTGATGGTGAGTAAGAAGCGCTCTTGAAGCCATTTATGGGTTCTAAAGACACCTCCAATGGCAGCAATTACTGAAGAAATAAAATCTTGGAGACGGATACTACTACTACTACGCGTCTCTTGATCTTCCTTTCTCTCTCTCTTTTACTGATAAAAATTTTCTGCAAATTCTTTGTTTTTTGTATGACCAGTAAAAATGCTCTGTTAAATTCCTTTTCAAGGAAAGCCAACGCTCCAACGGTCGAATTTTTTCATCTCAAAATTCTTACCGTTGGATTCTTGAATCATCTAACGGCTGTTATTTCGCTTTATGTTTTGGATTTTTCTAGCCGTTAGCGGTACGGGCCTTTCGGGTCGGCCCAATTTGCTTGTTGCAAGAGGGTGATTAATGGGCTGAATTGGACAAACGAGTTAGCTATTTGACCCCAGTTTTAATCTCATAACAACCCATATTGTTTTCACACAATTTATAAATTTCCTTTTACACCCAATTCATGATTCCCATATTTATTTATGCGCCTAGCTGATTTATTTTTAAAATTAATTAAAGGGAAAATCACACACAACAATAATGTATATTGACATAATAATATTTTAATCTCTACAGTTTTAAAAATACAAGCGTTAATCCTATTATTAAATATTTTTCATTAATTTTTAGTCATTTTTATCCGATTAGTATTAATTAAATGACTTGAATATCCAAAAATCTGTCTAAATATAGTAAATTTTATTTTAAAATTAGATGAAAAGTAACTCAATTATCAAAAAAATATTAACGACGAGATTAAAGCTTGTATTTTTTAAAAATTTATGGGTTAAAATTTGTAATTATAAAATTATAATGACTATCATTATGATAATTTATCTATAATTGAGTGTGATTTTCCTTATTAAATTTCAAATTAAATAAAAAATACGGTAAGCTCAAACATGGCCCGGCCCGGCCCAACCAAAATGGACCAGATTTTTTAAGTATTAGACAAGTTAGGTCCAGACTGACCTAGCCCGGTTCCGGTTCCAACAGGTTCCGAAACCGGAACCGTGATTGACCGGTTCGGTTGGGGTTCCACCCCAACCGAACCGGTTGGAACCGTAGGGTTCCAGCGGTTCCAACAGGAACCCTTTTCCCCAACGACTACCAGTCGTTGGGAAAGGCCTAATGGCCATTAAAAAAAATTGAAATATATAATTCATAATATACCCCTAATAACGGTAATAAAACGGTTATATTTATGAGCATTTTCGATATCAACAAAAATTCTAAAACTCTGTAAATATTGGTCATTTTTCATTATTTCAACACACAAATTTATCAACTCTCTCAATTCCTACAATTCTTTATTCTCAATTAGTTATTATCATTCTCAATAAGTCAATTTTCTTATTCTTCTTACTTATTTCTTAAACAAAAAATGACAAGCTCATTTGGGAACATAATGTCAAATATGCCAACCCAATAGAGCGGCCCTAGTATCGGTTCACAATCACGGAGAATATAAGTTAAGTCTCGTTCCTCGGATGTTTTCAAAATTCATTTTCATTTAGACCAAGACGATGAAAGTTAAAGAGCAGTTTGCAACCATTATGGGGTTTCCTACAAATTTCCGGTGGATACGGCAATATGATCAAGCACCTGGAAAGACATCATGCGGTTGAACTTGGACTTGATACGACGCAAACTCAAATGGCCATGTACGCATCATCTAGTAGAGGTACGAGTGTTGTAGATTTATTTAAATATTCTGATGCAAAAAATATAGAAGAATTTGCGAAATTAACTTGTATGACACATCTTTCTTTAAGCTTTGGTGAAAAACTTCATTTTACTAATTACGTGCATAATGTTTTAAATCCTGCTGCATGTAGAATGACTCAAAACACAACAAAACGTCATATTTTTAAATTATACAAAGATGATAAAATTATTTTAAATGAAATATTTAAAGAGATTAAAGGTCGTATTTTTGTATGTTTTGATATTTAGAGTGACCATTGGCAAACACACTCATACATGGGTATGACTTGTCATTGGATTGATGCATCATTTACCATGCAAAAATGACTTATTGCATTTAGAGTTTTTTGTGACCAACATACTGCACAAAATATTTATGGAATGATGAAGGTAATTTTTGATGAATATGGTTTAGTAGATAAAATTTTAACAATTGGATTTGATAATGCATCTGTAAATATTTCATCCATCAATGATTTAAAAGAAATATGTCAACCAAATTTAAGGGGTCAGTTTTTTCATATTCGTTGCACATGTCATGTCCTTAACTTATGTGTTCAATATGGTCTGAAATTATTATCACATTGCATTGATCCTATTAAGATGACACTTAATTATATTTGGTCATATTCTCAAGTTATGAGAGAATGAGCCAAGTTTTGTAAAATAAATGGTATTAAACCTATTAGATTTTCAATAGATGTTCCAACACGTTGGAATTCAACTTATTTTCTTTTATGTCAAGCATTACAATACAAAGATGCATTATGTAGTTTTTTTCTCAACATTTTCAAAATATCACACTTTTTCATAGTCAATGGGATATTGTGAACAAATTTTAGAGATTTTAAAAGTTTTTAATGATGTTACTTTAATTTGTAACGGAGTTTATTATCCTACAACACATTTATTTATTCTTGAAAATTTTAATATTGTTGGTACTCTTGATGAACATGTTGAAAGTAACGATCATAATAATATTGTTTTGTTATAAGCAATTACTGTTATGAAGGTAAAATTGTTGAATTATTTTAGAGAAATTCTTTTACTTTATCTTATTGCTGTTGTTTTTTTTATCATAGATTTAAATTAGAAGGTTTGAATAGTGTTTTATAAGCTTACTATGGTTATTTAGAATATTAGATGAAATTGATATTATAAGAATAATAGTGAGATAAAAAATGATTTAATTGAGTTATTTAATGATTATATTGTAAGATATAACTTATGAATATTAGGTGAATCTAGTAGTAGCGAACCAGTAATTCAAACAAGACTTAGCACATAGGATCGTTGGTTACTGCAACGAAATAAAAAAGCTAGGGAGACGACAACTAATAACCCCGAATTAGATAATTATTTATTTACAAATTTCGAGTTTCCTACTTAAAGTTTAGTTAGTAAACATTTTAAAATCATTGAATGGTGGAACCAACATCAAAATATATATCATGTTTTTATCAATTATTGCTAAAGAGATATTGACAACACCTATTTCCACCGCTGCGGTTGAGCAAGCCTTCAGCTTGTGAGGTAATATATTGGAAGCTAGACGATATTCATTACATCCAAGCACTCTAGAAGCAACAACTTGTGTGGATGATTGGACTTGAGCTGATTTGAGACAACAAGAAGATGCCCCCGATGATTTTGAAGACTTGTTCGATAATGCATCTGCAACAACAAGTGCAAGCGGAACCGGAGCTGAATGATCAACTGATAATGATGATTGATAATTATAAAATTGTAAATTTCCAAAGGGGAAATATCTTAAAATTGTAATGGAACTACGTGAGCTTTGATTCCTCTCACCCTGGAGGATATGCAGACAACTTAATTTTTTAAAAATTGAAATTCAAGCTATTTAATTTAATAATTTAATTTATATATTAAATTAATCTAATTTATTTTCGAATTTTTTATATAATTAAAAAAAAGGTTCAAACTGGAACCGACCGTTCAATTCTGATTCGGTTCACGGTTCCGGTTCCACTTAAGTGTGGAACCGGAACCGAACTTGAATTAATCGGAAACCGGCCGGTTTGATTCAGTTTCGAACCGGAACCGAATCGCTGGCCAGGTCTAGGCCTACCCGCTATGGTGATTTTTATGTCAGTCGAATGAAAGTGGGGTAATTTTGTTAATTACAATTAAAATGAGAGACCAAAAATATTTAAACTTAAATTTGGGTATCCAATAGAAATTATAAGGATTATTTTAATTAATTTTGTCGTATAAAAACCTAGAGTTAAAAATATTAGAAAGCAGCAGCAGCAAAAGGAAATTGAAAACTGTAATACGTCAGAATCAATTTCCTCCCAAGGAAGGGCTCAATCGTTAGCCAGAGCTGAAAAGATTAAGATTCAGAGAGATGGATTTTCAAGTGGTGGTGTTGGCTGGTGGCACTTCAAAGAATTTGGTTCCTTTAGTGTCTAAGGTAAGGCTTTCTCGATTCCCTTCTCCATTTCTCCGTTCGTTTAATTTGCTTTTGATTTTTAATTTTTTTTAAAAAATCATTTTATTTATGTTTTAATTTTTGATTGCAGGAAGTTCCGAAAGCGCTGCTTCCGGTGGCCAATCGACCGGTTCTCTCATACGTATTGGAGCAATTAGAACTCAGTAATATTAAGGATCTTATTGTTGTACGTTTCTTTTTTGTTTCTTGTTTTTCATTTTGAGCATTGTTTATTTATTTATTTATTTTGGTTACTAGTGCTAGTATTTTATTGGTGTTTTTAGGTTGTTGAAGGAGAAGATGCGGCTCGTCGTGTTGGTGGTTGGATTTCAGCTGCATATGTTGATCGTCTACATGTTGAGGTCTTTTACCTTTACTTTTATCAAGTAATCAATTAATTTTTGTGGTTATAAGGTTTAATTGAATGTTAGTGTCTCATCATTATTCCAGGGATGTGGTAACTATCACTTGTTAGTTCATAACTTTGCATAAAATTTTGTTTCAATGGTTGTTGGTGTTCTTGGAGGCATTCAACTTGGTTGAATTGTCGCCCCAAGTTAGAGATTGAGATTGTCTTGAATTTGTTCCGAGTGCTTTTCTCTGATAAGCGATTTGATATTTTCAGCTGATAAGGAATAATTAAAGATAAACTATGGATCTGTGTTACTTTTGGGGGGGGGGGGGGGGGGGGGTGGCGCGGCGGCGGCTGATTGTATTGCTAATTTTTGAGTTATAGTGTTATCTTTCCTTTGTAGTTGATTCTTACTATATGCAATTTCTTGCTTGCGGAATACCCGAGTTACCTACTATTAATTTTTGTATAATCCATGGCATCTTAGAAAATGCAACAAAATCCTTATGTTACACTATTTCTTAGTTTTGTTGTCCAATGCAGATCTATTGAGACTATTCAAAAGAAATTTCACCCCAAAACTATGTAGAAATTATTAGGTGTTCTCTTCTTATTAGTTTAAATGAGAAGTAATAATAATCATAAATGTCTTGAATGTGAGTACCTATGATTTATGACATGACTTATGGCACCTTCAACGTTTGTTTGCAAGCCACAATGACACATTGAGAGAACTGCTTGAATTTGATGTGGCATCAAAGCACAAGACTTTATTTGTATTTTAGTAGTCTTATTAGTCCATTACATACTGTGTCTACCAAGTCTTCTCTACTTAAAGTCTGGAATCTTGCAATTTCCTATTTGTGGATTCTTTTTTTACAAGGTGTTGGGAACCTTATATTAACTTAACAACTACTGTCCTGTCTATTTTATTATCCATCTAAGACTAATATACCTGCAATCTTACAGGTTGCTACAGTCCCTGAGGATGTTGGAACTGCTGGTGCGCTTCGGGCTATTGCTCATCACTTGACTGCAAAAGATGTTTTGGTGAGCACTGACATCCTTAGTGTTCTTTGAGTTACAGAAATGTGTTTGTTTACCGCCATTGGTACTCAATGTCCCTGCAGGTTGTGAGTGGTGATCTTGTTTCTGATGTTCCTCTCGGTGCAGTTGTGGCTGCTCATAGACGACATGACGCTGTGGTGACTGCAATGATTTGCTCTGTTCCTGTCAGTGGCCCATCAGAGGCAGGCTCGTCTGGTGCAAAAGACAAAACAAAGAAGCCAGGCCGCTACAACATTATAGGGATGGACCCCACAAAGCAATTTCTGTTATATATAGCAACAGGTTCAGTATTTGAAGTTTTATTCTAATATTGTGAATTAGCAGAAGAGGTCCTTATTTTTGCATTTGTAAATGGCAGGCGCAGAAATTGAGAAAGATACTCGAATTCAGAAGAGCATTCTCCGTGCTGTTGGCCAGGTGAAGAATTTCAATGTGTTACTCATCTTAATTACATTTTGTCATTTCGTTGATATTTATCAAATTCAATGTCAATAAATCAAATTTAACCCATACATATGCTTCTTAAGTAAATCAAAATTTCCGTTCCCCTATGAGCCACTAACCGCTATGAGTCTCCTCGATGTCGGCTCTTCGGCACCTAGGGATGTAGTGTGTTCCAAGGGTTGGGTTTTTCGCCCATTAACGCTCTACGTGAGCTGATTTCGGAATGTCGTGTGACGGTTCAGTCAAATTTTGGAAATAAACAACAAGCATTCTTTTCTGAGTAAACTATAAAGTTCTTTTTATAGCTTTCGTAATTCTAGTTCTAGGAATAATGGATCCAAAGGTAACTATGATAGTTACATGTATGATACTCAATGGAGTAATCACATCATAATTGCTCTTCTTTCTCAAATCTATGTTGATAGTCACATTTTAAGTTGTAGTGACCTGTGAAAGTTACATTTAAATAGTAGTGAAAGCAAGAGTTCCAATATACAAAGTAGCACGAATGGTAGTGATTTAACTATAAGAAAAGTTCTGTGAATCTTGATGTAACTAAAAAATACAGGCATTTATGGGTTCAATTTGAAAATTGTTATGGGTTCATAAGGTATAATCTAGTGTATTGAGTAGTGATGTTCGCATAGTATGGTGTACTCCCACATCTCTCGTTATTAAGCTATGAAAACCATTCTTAGTGATTGGGTTGACTTATCATTTTTATATAGTTTTACAAAAAAATCTAGTACTGGTGATATTTGCATTTAGGTCCCCAATGCTTTACAAGTTGACCTAATATATATTAGTCAACTTCATTGCCTATATGCCTATTTTGTTTTCGTTAATGCGTCAAGGACCTGGATGCAAATATCCCCATTACTGATATGATTCAAACCTTTCTCTGCACCAGCTAGATTAAAGATTTCTGTAACCTCTAGATTGAGTGAGATGTTACTCCAGTAGGCATCTAGTCCCAACAATTATTTCACTAGTCAATGATCTTCTATCTTTTACCCTTTTAATTTTTGTTTTGAAAGAAAATTAAAGTATCTTTAAATTATATGTTTCTAACTTCTAAGTTGGATGTCCATCAAAATACTGTTAAGTTGATGATCAACTTGTTTTTCTAAACTAATTTTCTTGTTTTCATATATTGTTTTAGATGGATATTCGAGCTGATCTAATGGATGCTCATATGTATGCATTCAAGAGGTCTGCCTCTTTGCTTCTGTTTCATAGTTCTGTCAAATACATCGTTATCTGTGCTTCTTTCTAATTTTCTTTTTGTATCTCTCCTAGGTCTGTTCTGCAAGAGGTTTTAGATCAGAAGAATACATTTCAAAGCTTAAAACAGGATGTACTACCTTATCTTGTTCGGAGCCAGCTGGTCAGTTTGATAATTCCCGGCATATTTAACTGTTGTCGATAAATTTTTCCCCTTCTCATATCTGTGATCTGGTACATGATTCTTTCATGCACATTAGAAATCTGAGATATTGTTAAATGGTGCACCACAAACACGGCAAGCAGAAGAAAATGGAAATGACAGAGTTAGCTCTCAGAACAACAGAATCCTTGCTAATGCATCTACACCGAGCTTTCATGAACTCTATGCATCGAGTCCTAATGGTTCTGCTCCTGTTCGAAGAACTCATAAATGCTGTGTTTATATTGCTAGCAACAACAAGTACTGTGTGAGGTTGAATTCCATTCAAGCGTTTATGGACATCAATCGGGATGTGAGTTTATACAGCCGAAGATCTCATACAATTTTTACATTTTATTACCCTGATGCCCTTTTGCTTGATCCATTAGTGCTTATTTTCATTTTTTAATGTGTCAGGTCATAGGTGAGGCAAATCATCTGTCGGGTTATACCTTCTCTGCTCAGAATAACATTATCCATCCTTCAGCGGAGCTTGGATCTAAAACCACTGTGAGTTCAAGTCTATGCTAAGTTGCTAACACCAATTTTTATGGTTTAAAAATAGTCCGGATAATTGCTACCTGTAACCTGTCTGCATTTCTTATTTTTGGTTTACTTGGTTAGGGATGGTAGTGGGGCGGGTAAGGGTTTGGGGCAGGGACCATGATCCCCAAACCCAAACTCGAATTATTAAGAAATCCCCGAACCCGAAATTCCCCGAATGAGGACGGGGAATGAGTGGGGACTCGATCTCCACTTATTTTATTGTTAATTTTCATCTTTTATGTGAAAATCTTAGAATAAGGCAATGAACTTTTTGTTTGTAGTCTATACTTTTTTTATTTTTTATTTTTAAATGTTTTTAATTGGAAATTTTACTCGGGTTCGGGTTGGATCGGAGCCCCGAGCCCATGGGGATTTTTTCCATCCCTATACATGGTATATGTAGTTGAAGCTTAATGCTGTTATTGTTTCGTTTCTCTGCATACTCAGCAATTGGCTTGATAATTGTAGGTGGGGCCGCATTGTATGCTAGGGGAGGGTTCGCAAATGGGTGACAAATGTAGTGTCAAACGATCTGTAATTGGCCGCCACTGCCGGATAGGTTCAAATGTAAAGGTATGGTGATTTCTTATTTGTGGATGTTGAGAAAAGTATTAGTTAGGACTCAGCTACACAAGTGCTGTCAGTATAACCGTTTGGTCAAATTACGTAGCTGTTTTGTTTTATCAAGTTGTAAAGAAAGTCAATGTGAGCTAATATAATTACGTTCATCTTAACCTTTAGTTGATTCATGTATATGCAGGTTGTTAATTCAGTTGTGATGGATCATATTACCATTGGAGATGGTTGTTCAATCCATGGTTCTGTGATTTGCAGCACTGTACAGCTCCAAGAGCATGTTACACTGAAAGATTGTCAAGTACTCTCTCTCTCTCTCTCTCTCTCTCTCTCATATTTCATAATCCATTGGTTTAGGTTGTAATGTTAATTGACGTTGGGATAGCATGTTTCATTAAGAGTGTCACTAAACCTTGGACTTTAATAGATAAACGCTTTGTAGTCTACGACTCGGTTGAAGTAAAAAATCTATGTTTCGATTAAAGTAATAAATCTCTGTTGCAGTAGCTTGACTTTATATCTTGGGTTCAGTTCATTTTTAAAAAGACTATACTCAGAAATAGTAAACTATGCTGTTACCTTTCTCTGCAGGTTGGAGCAGGTTATGTGGTTTCTGCAGGCCGCGAGTACAAGGGAGAGTCGTTGGCCAGAAAAGAGAAATGAATACCAATGTCAACGGGTCATCTTATTCTTGCAGCGTGTTTTATCATTTTGCAGAAGCAAATTTTTTTGGTTAACTGCTGATGGTGACATACTTTGGCAACGCGGCGGAAGAAATGCGTATCCTAATTTGTGTCATTCTGGCCTATTTTCCCTGCTCTCTGTAACTAAATTGCGGTGTTGCTTGTATCTGAATCTTGGCTATTCCATGTAATTTAGTGGCACAGACAAGAGTCCAATTTTGTCATGTTCTCACAAAAGATGTTCAAGTTTTTTAGGAGCTGAAAAGGAAGCATTTTACTAGCAATCAATGTTTTTCTTGTCCATTGAATTTTCAATTAGTAGTGATGAATTCATTCATAATGGCAGATTTCACTTTAGTTTCTGAGTTCTTGATAATTCCAGAATTCTTCCAATTCTGTTTATCTTCACAAGTATGAAAAATTCTAGAATGTTACAGTGGTAACATTCTAGAATTTTGTGATGTAAGTACTTGTTTAGCATGACTTCTCTACTGTTCAAAATACTTTTTAATGCTAAATGTATGTTTTTTTTTTTTTTTTTTCCAAATGTTTGGTTATAACTTGAATATAGTTTTTGAAGATTAAAAAACCTATTTTACCTCTTTAAATAAAGCTTAAATTTTAAATTTTTGAGATTATAAATTGTTGAATTTTTTAAAAGTTAAATTATTTTTTAAAAAAACTTTTATTTTAATTTTTTTTATAACAACTTGAAAAACTTTGTTTACTACATAATTTCATAAAATTTAATAAAATTCATCATTGACAACAAAATAATTAAAAGCTTTTTTTTTTCTTTACAAAAACTCTATTTAAAAAAATTATATTAATAAAAAATTTACTTGAAGAATATCTATCTATTTGAAAAGCTATATTATATTATTTTATTTTTTTAAAAAAAAGGGTCACTTAAACCATGACTTATTAGTAAGGGCCCTTGGTGGGAAAAATTATATTATATTTCGAGTGTATATGTCATATCTCTCACAATAGTTGGGTCCCACACCGAAACATGATATACCTTCTCCCTTAGTGGAGTGTTGGCGTTTTAACTCGGGTAAGTTAACGTTATTATTAATATCTATAAAATTATAATTTTATAATATAAAAAAAAAAAATCATTTTAAACATTAATTCATATTCTGACACGTGTTATTTGTACGGACAATACTCTTTCACAAAAATCAAAATAGTGCAGCGCAGCAGATACATAAGAATAGCCATCTAGTTTTTCTTCTTGGTGTAATTGATGATGGAATCAGTGGTTCTCAAAGTGGCGGCATCCTTCAATTTCTTAAACCCTAAATCCAATTCCAATTCCAAATCCAAATCCAAGGCCGCCATTAGAAGGCTTTCTTCTTTTACTCCTCTCTGTGCATCGCCGCCTTCTTCATCTTCAACTTCGACTGATTCAATTTCGCTTGGTCACATCACCCGACCCGATTTCCCAATTCTACACCAGGAGGTTAATGGGTCGAAGAAACTCGTCTATTTGGACAACGCTGCAACGTCTCAGAAGCCCTTTGCTGTTTTGAACGCTTTACAGAACTATTACCGAGCTTACAATTCCAATGTTCACCGTGGAGTTCATTTCTTAAGGTTCATTTTTTTAAAAAAATTTGTATTTTCACTTGTTATTATTATATATCTCAATTGGCTTTCAACGAAACATAATTTTGATTTTTTTCCCCATGTGAATGATTAACATAGTGCAAAGGCTACAGAGGAATATGAGTTGGCTAGAAAGAAGGTTTCTGCTTTTATTAACGCATCAGATTCTGGAGAGATTGTTTTTACCAAGAATGCTACTGAAGCTATCAATCTAGTTGCTTATTCTTGGGGCCTCTCTAATTTGAAATCTGGAGATGAGGTATCTTTTCGTCTATTTCATTTAGGGTTCTTATTACGTGTTTGTCTTAGTTCCATAGATGTTTGCTTCAATAGGGTTTTTGGTCTAGATGAATAAGTAGATGGAAAATTGTATCAACTTAAAAAAAAATTGGTCAATTTAAAATCAGATAAGTGGTTTTAAGTCTCTGTAAGCTTAAGACAGTCCTTTATCGCCTTTCTTATGTACTATAGTCGTGGCTGAGTTGAATAGGTCGCATGAGATTGCTTAAAATGTTGGTTTAATGATAGTGTTTGAGATGGCTGGATGGTTGAGGGTGCTTTATTTGCAATTTTTGGGTAAAATAAAAAGGAACAAAGAGTGTGAAATTCAGGTTCTTATCTTTTGTTTTTTTTTATCAGGCTTGGAAAATTAATGGAAAAGTTGCTTTTACTTTTTGTAAATGATAGAAAGCCTTAAAGGATGGAACCAAGTCTTGCAAATAAAAAATCCATAATATAGGAAAATGTGTAACTTTTCGTGGCAGATAGGTTCTGTGCTTTTGACACTTAGGGAAAGTAGCAGCTATAAAAATTAGTGGGTACAAGCATGTTTCTCTCTTTCCGTTTGTTTTCAACGATCAGTCTAGAAAGTTTCAAATCTTCTTCAAAACTTAAGGGGTGCTTTAAGGAAGATTATGTCACAGCTTCTTCAAAACCTAAGCGGTGCAAGCATGTTTCCCTCTTTCCATTTTTCTTTAAAAACAGTCTAGATAGAGGGCCTTCATAGGTCCAGGGTCTTGCAACAGGCAGTTCTGATAGTTTTTAAAAATATATATTGTTGTATTTAGGGTTTTCATTTATTTCATTTTTTAACTCGGTGGAAATGGAATCTCCATTTTTTTTAATTTTAATACTGTAGTTACATGTCTACTAGATTATTGGCCTAAACTATTTCTGTAGTAATTTTCATACAGTGGAGCTTAATAATTGTCTGTTACATTGTTCTGCATATCCAGCTGAAGATGCTGCCTTTACATTATATTTGTTGCAGGTCATACTCACGGTCGCTGAACATCATAGTGCCATTGTTCCCTGGCAACTTGTAGCTCAAAAGACTGGTGCAAATTTGAAGTTTGTGGATTTAAATGAAGATGAAATTCCCAATCTTGACGTTTTGAAGGAAATGCTTTCAAGGAAGACAAAACTTGTAGTTCTTCATCATGTCTCAAACATGCTTGGTAGGTTTCTAATTAATGACAGATGCTTCTGCTAAGGCAACTGATTGATGGTTGTCGATGTTAGACTGACTAGTTTCTTGTTAGTTGTCTGTATTTCCGTCTCTCTTGTGCTTTCCTTGAAACTGGCACTTTGGAATTTCCCATCACTTCCTGTTAATAATTGTCATGCTTAATTAATGTTCTCTAAAATTTTGGTATATGATTTTGGCAGTGTTCTAAACGCGTTATGTACTAGTCGGGTGGCGACCCAGCGCCTAGTCGGGGCCTAGGTAGGGCCTAGGCGGTTAATCGGAAATTGAGAATTTCTATAAATAGGTTTAAGATTTAGTATGATTTGGAGAAATTAATCATAGAGAAATGTTATTTGAGTAGTGCATAATATTTATAAATGGTCAATTTGATGAGAAACTAATAAAAATTGAAAAAAAATTAGAGTTTTTTAAAATTAGGATTTATGTTCTAAATTGAGAATTTTTCCAATTGATGAGTTAGAGAGTTAATTTTGTAAAATTAGGTTAGGGTTTGGATTGAGGTGTGAAATTTGGCTGGAAAAAAATAATTAATTTCGAATTCTAAGTTGGTCAACGGGGTTGACCGCCATTGAACGGCAGTCAACAGCGGTCGGTGGCCATAGGCCGCCGAACCTATACGCGCCGCCCAGGAGACGCATTTTAGAACACTCATCATTTTGGTGGAATTGGAGTGTGTATGTTTTTTTATTTATTTTTTTAATTTTATGCATTTATTTTCATATGTCTGTGGGTTTGTGTTGGAACTCAAAACTAGTTTTGCTTTACCTCATTTTGTTTATTCAGTTTTCTATGCTGAATTTTACTTGGTGTTTCGTTAAGTGAGATCTGATATCTATGCCTGCATACATCATATTCATTGTAATTTGCATACTGTATTTTGCTTTCTTAACAAATGGGGAAGCCACTGCGGTGTAGATATTCCTTTTTTGATGAAGAAACCTGCTTTAATGAGTACATCACATCTGAAGTAGAGATATTTTCCTTTTCTTTCTTTTATATCTATGGAATCAATATTTTCCTTTTGCTTTGTCTTGATGAATATTAAAGAAGTTTTGCCATGCTGTAATGACAATTATAGAGGTCTTGGAAATGAAGTCTATGTTGGAGTATCCAATAATTGTACTAATTTGACACTTACTAGCTTGCTTTTTTTTGCAAATTTTGTTTTGTATTCATGTTTAGCTACCTGCTTAGGTTTAGTTTCTGGTCAGGCTTGCAAATGTTTTCTGTTGGCATTAAATTGATCTTAAGTGTACCCATATGAGCTAAGTATAATATTAATTATTATTTCTTTCATAGTGATTCTATCCTCCACCCACCAACACAAGATTTCGAGCTGACTTTGCTCAACTCTTAATGGTCTACAGTCTACACTCCTAACCTCTTGACATTGCTTCTTCTTGTTTATGATGAGTGGATTAACTTTCCACAGCAATGGTTGTATATATTTGTTAAAGGCTGAAGCTAAATTGATTATTATAAATGCATTTGCTAATAATATTCTAGGATATTGATAAATAATAAATACTTACAAAAAGAAATATTTATACATCGGTTTTTTACTCTTCTGTAGCTTCTGTTCTTCCTATTGAAGAGATTGTACATTGGTCGCATGATGTTGGGGCTATAGTGCTTGTAGATGCTTGTCAAAGTGTTCCGCACATGGTGGTTGATGTCCGGGGTCTTGATGCCGATTTTCTTGTTGCCTCTTCTCACAAGGTTAGGTTATTGCCTTGTAAACTAAAACTTAACCCTTGTTTTTTCAGTATATTGAGCTTAAGAAATAATCATGCTTCAGATGTGTGGCCCTACAGGCATTGGATTCTTATATGGTAAGAGTGATCTCTTGTCTGCCATGCCTCCATTTTTAGGTAAGATCTTATTTTCCAAAGAGTTTTGTATCTCTCTCTATAACAGTTATGACGCTGATGGTATACAAGCAGTTTCTAATGCCTTTTTGTTTGTTTTTTTCCCCTTTTTTTTTTTATTTATTTTAAATCTCTACAGGTGGCGGAGAAATGATTTCGGACGTGTTTCTAGATCATTCAACTTTTGCAGATCCTCCATCGAGGTTGGTGGATTTGTTTACATATTGGCCAAATATTATCTTATAAATGAACGCATACTAGTGGAGTGTTAGCATCTTTGTTTTCTGTAGCTTGCATTTATTATTGCAAGAGTTAAAGATGGTGCTTGGTACCACCTACTGGGTTCGAGCTTATTGGAAAAAAACATGCAACCCCAAAGTTTTGTGAAAAAGGACAATTGCACCCCTACACTTTTAATAAAGGATTTCTGCACCACATCCGTTACATTTTTCCCCGTTAAAAAGGCTAGTTGACTACCTTTGACCTGTAAAATGACCACTTTACACTAAAAAATTATGTACAGGTCATCATTTTTTTTATAATTTATTTTTCTCATCTTTTTGCCTCTATCTTTCTTCTCCAATCCGGCTATTTCCATTGACCATTCTAAGCTTCCTTGAAACCCAATTTTGCAAATCTTGGTTCGAATCTATAATTTCCAAAACACTACCAATCTCTTATTGCGAGCTTGATGCTCGTTAAACAGAATGAATGAAAAGGGGAAAAAATCATTTGGGTTTCGGTTTCTTTTTCGTTAAAAAGTTCATAATTTCATAATTTTGCAAATATATAGTGAACTCAGTCCAATTGCTGATTAATGGTACCAATTGTTTTTTGGTTTGCTTGTTGGTGGTTTGGTAATGAAGGATTTATGTTTGATGAACCCAGAATATTCACACGTTAACTTGTTCTGGCAGCGGCTAGCGCTGAGGATCAAGAGATTTTGAGTTTGATGGTTTGAAATGAAGGGGATTAACTTTTTTTTAACCATGTGTCATGTTTTTATTGGTTTGTTGGTTACGTTGATATGTTCCCAACAATGCAAAAGGCATTTCATATTACAAAAATGAAAAGGGATTTCCCAAGTATCTGAAAATCCAATCCCTTTTGTGGGACAAATTCCTCTAATCTGTACCTTAGGTGCTAAAGAATGAAGACCAAGGAAGCACAATATCTTGTCTATATTGTCAGGCTCCTTAAATCTACAGGCAATTCCCATTAAACGAAGTTAAAGATCATTCTGCTGTGATGCATTTAGTTGTCTAGTAAAATGGTTTTTTTTCAAGCTGTTGTTTGGTCAATCTATATATTGGAGAATTTTGTGTTATGTGCTACTTCTATGTCTTATCATCTAATTAACTTTTTACCTGGATCAGATTTGAAGCTGGAACACCAGCAATTGGCGAAGCCATTGGATTAGGGGCAGCAATTGATTATTTGTCAACAATTGGCATGCAGAGAATTCATGAGTACGAGGTAAAGTGGATATATCTGCCTGCTCTATAAAGAAATATAGTGTAGACATATGCAACCTTCTACGAGGCAGAAATATGTTACTGTCATTGACCACAGGAGTTGCTTAGTTCACAAGGGTTATTACTATTATGAAATGGAAGTTTAAGATATCAAACTAGGTCCTAAGGTTTGTCGCTTGTACCAAATAACTATCGTTTAAAACAGATAGCCTAGTTGATATTTTTACAAACCGCAGGGACCTATTTAATAAAACCCCTATTCACAAAATGTTGCCCACATCTGTTTTCTTACACCTCTATCTCAAGGACTGGATTTCGTATAAAGAATTTAATGTTGTATATTTGAGATACAAACAAGAGAGAGGATAGTATACCTAACATAAAAGCAACAAATGAAAGGGGAACGAATTAGGAAGCTATTCAGTATAACTTTATATTCATTCTGACAACAGTTGCAGTTGTGGTTTCACAGATGGAGCTAGCCAAGTATTTGTACGAAAACCTCCTTACCATCCCAAATATTCGCATCTACGGCCCCAAACCTTCAGAGCATGTTCAGCGTGCTGCTCTCTGTTCTTTTAATGTTGAGAATATTCACGCCACAGATATCGCAACTATTCTTGATCAACAGGTAATAGAACAGATGAATCCTTATCACTCGTTTGTGCACTTTGCAAAATTAATGCCGTTATTGTTTATTGCCGTTGTATTTTTTGTTGATCTTCCTGAAATATACGAACAAATTGAACTTTAACTTGCTTAAATATCAGCATGGTGTGGCAATCAGATCGGGGCATCACTGTGCTCAGCCTCTCCATCATTATTTAGGAGTCAGTGCGAGTGCTCGTGCTAGCCTTCACTTCTACAACACTAAAGAAGATGTTGATGTGTTCATCCAGGCACTTGATGAAACTGTTAGCTTTTTCAATATGTTCAAGTAGACTTTCCTGTAACTGTTTAACCCACTTGTATTATGTACATGTTTTTCTTTTCTTTTTATGTGAATTATAATTTATTTATTTAGTATTACTTATTAATATAGTTTTTTGGAATTATTGTCAAATCCTCACCACTTCGCATGATGATAAAGGGCAATGTATGGAGTTTGTTGCCATGTATTGTCCTGGTCTATACCAAGATTTGCAGGAAATCATGAGTCATTTCAAATAAAAATTTCTTTTGGGATTATCATCGGGTTTTAAGGTTTTGAATCATTTAGTTTGAGATTTCAGGCAATTTATTGTCCTGGTTCAAAAATTAATCATATTTTATGATAATTTTTTCGTCATGAATAATAATTTGGAGGAACGGGATATTTCGATTGTCTATTATTAGTAGATCAGTGTTTGACACCATATCGTGTATTATGCTTGTCAAATTACCAGCCCATTTTTTTTTTATATTTAATTTTAAATAATTTATTATTATATGTTACCACCTACACCTACCATTGTTTTTATGACCGAACACTGTGTCCTACCATCAATCAATAACTATGAAATTATGTTACCATCGTGGACCGCGGTTGGTTGATTTTTATTTTATACATGGGGTATCGTTGAACGATATCAATATCATTGACATTAGAACTTAAAGCGAAAAAATGAACGAAGAGTAATAAACTCGACCAACCTACGAAAACGATTCAGTTTCAATGATGGTTGTTTTTATATTAATGAAATAAAATATTAATAATAATTTAATATATTATTATAGGGTCTTAGTATTGTGTAATATTACGCTCCAAACACCACTACAAGAAATTACAGTTTTAGCAACGAAATTTAGCGACGTAATATTCCATTTCAAAATTTAATGACCAAATAGAGACGGAATTGAAACAGATAATGAAATTATGGACAGAATTCTTCTCACTTCTCTTATTTTCCTCTATGTATACCCCACAATCTTTTTAACTCTAACTACAATACATCATCCAAAATTTTCTTACTCAATTCCATATACCATCAAATTTTTTCATACCTCAACTCTCATTATCAATCTCTCATTTTTCTTATCTCCTTAAAATTTCCTAAGAAACAAACACTAATATATTTTTTTTTGGTTTAAAGTGACGTAAATAGATGGTGGTGTGTCGAAGCTTGCGGTGGACATTACGGTGTCTTGTGGAATTTAAGATTTATATATAACGTTAAAAAAAGTCTCTTCTTAAAAAAATTTCCACCTTTCAAAAATTTTAAAATTTTCCCTTATCTAAAAGTTAAAAATTTCCTCTCTATAATTTATAAATTTCTCACATCTATAATTATAAAATTTCACACCTCTCTAAAATTTTAAAATTTTTTCCTTTCTAAAATTTTTAAAGTTTCATGCATCTTTAAAATTTTAAATTTCCCGCCTCTCTAAAATTTCATTTTAATTTTTAATTTTTTTTTAAAAATATATAATTATGGAATAGCTACATAAATTATGTCTATATTTAACTATGGAATCACTACAACAATTATGGCTTTTTACGTCCAATCATTTAGCGTCGAAACAACTTTCGACGCAAAAACTCAATTTTAGCGTCGTAATTATTATCAGACGCCAAATATTCAGATTTTAGCGACGAATTTTATTTTCGACGTCAAATATTCAACTTTTTTCGTCGAACAAACATATCGACGCTAAAAGTTAGGCTTCTAGCGTCAAAACTATTATTCGACGCCAAAAAATAGAAATTTAGCGTCGACTAAGTAGCGTCGCTAAAGGTTTACGAAGACTCCCCGACAATCATTAATCTTAGCGTCTAATGTATATTCGACGCTAAAAATCAGACAATTAGCATCGAATTTAATGTTTCGATGCTAAAGTCTTATGAAGATACCACCGACACTCCTTTAATCTTTAGCGTATATATTTTAAGTCGACGCTAAAAATCAGACATTTAGCGTCGAAATAGGACATTCGACGCTAAAAATGGACAATTAGCGTCGAATTTAGCGATTCGACGCTAAAGATAGAATAAAATACAGAATGCTACCAACCATTCTCCCCCTCTGTTTTTTCTCTCATTCTCTTCATTTTCATCCTCTGAAATCTGGAATTTCTCCTCTACAACCTCACAAACTCCTAAAAATTTTCAATAAAATTATAATCAATTTCCCATAAGGTAAATCTTCTTCATATTTCTTTATTATTTTCAATTTTTATGATTATGTTGTTTATATTTTTTTGTTAGTATTTTATGATTCATATATGTAAATTAAGTTAATTAATTAACAAAATAGAATTTTTCTGTAAACTATTTAATTTATCAACTATATATATATATATAATATATATAATATGTGTGTGTATATGCTTAAATAAATAATTAATGAATTAGATGTAATATGATATTTAATAATTATATTATTATATTTAGGTATTTCGCTGAAATGGATAGAAATTGGATGAGCTCGCTGGATAGATTGAGTGTTGAATATCGTAATGGAGTGTATGAGTTTATGGAAGTCGCAAAGCAACACATTGATGCAGAAGGTCGTGTTTGATGTCCATGTGCAAATTATTTGAATAGGAAAAGGAAACGGTTAGATGAAGTTCATAATCATTTATACATGTCAGGAATATCACCAACTTACCGTACGTGGATTTATCACGGTCATCAGTATCATTTTCAGTCACGGTTTATTGATTCCGGTGAAGGGAGCAGTAGTTATAATCAACCTACAAACGATGAGATAACTGATTCTTTGCATGACTTACAAGGTCCACAACTTGGTCATAGTGTCAGTGGTGACATGCCAATGTTAAGTGGAAATGATCAAAATTTATTTAGTGAACTACTTGATGAGGCAAAAAAAATTCCATTTGAATGTGCTGAAATATCGATCTTGAATTTCGTTGTGAAATTATTACACATTAAAGTGGTCAAAAGAATGACCAACAAAAGTATTGATATGATGCTAGAGTTACTAGGCCAAATGTTACCGGTTGGAAGCGAATTGCCTAAGTCGTACTACGAGGCAAAGAAAATATTGTGTGATCTGGGAATGGGGTATGAATCCATTCATGCTTGTAAGTATGATTGTGTATTATTTCGTGCAGAGTATGAATTACTTGAATATTGTCCGATATATGGTGAAAATCGGTACAAAGTCCGTGATATGAGGAAGAAAGTGTCTTAAAAGATATTGCGATATTTTCCTTTAACGCCCAGGCTGCAGAGATTGTTCATGTCACGACACACAGCGACTGACATGATGTGGCATCATGAAAAGAGGATCGGTGCAGAGGGCATACATAGACATCATGTGGATGGAACCGAGTGGAAGGAATTTGATGACATGTACCCTCGTTTCACTGAGGACCCCCGTAATGTCAGGTTAGGTCTTGCCTCGATGGTTTTAACCCATTTGGGAATATGTACAACTCTTATAGCATGTGGCCCGTTATTGTTATTCCATATAACTTACCTCCATGGAAATGTATGAAGGATCCGTTCATGTTTATGTCATTGCTTATCTCTGGTCCACGTTTCCCTGGTAAAGATATGAATATTTACTTGAGACCATTGATCGAGGAGTTACAAACATTATGGAATGTGGGTGTGCATACCTATGATGCAGCTTCCGAGCAGTATTTTCATATGCATGCCGCATTATTATGGACCATTAATGATTTTCCAGCTTATGGTTCATTATCTGGATGGAGCACTAAGGGATACATAGCATGTCCAGTTTGTGCGGGTCAAATATCTTCGCAACGATTACAGAATAAAATAGGATATACATGGCACATGAGATTTCTTGAGTTGAGTCATCATTGGCGGAGGAGTAAATTATTTAACGGTCAACATGAACCTCAGAGTATGCCCAGTCCATTGTCTGGATTCGACATACTTTGTCAACATCAACATCTCAGAGACAGCACACCAGTTAAACATCCTAATAATAGAGATAAAAATAAAAAATGCTTACCTGAAGAGTTGAATTGGACATGAAAGAGTATTTTCTTTCAGTTAGAATATTGAGGGACTCTGAGTTTGCGACATAATTTGGATGCAATGCATATAGAAAAAAATATTTGTGAGAGTTTAGTGGGCACACTATTCAATATTCCGAGTAAGACAAAAGACACTGTAAATGCTAGATTGGACCTACAAGATCTTAGAATTCGCAGTGAATTGCATTTACAAGTCACTTCTCGAGGTCTTATTAAGACATCTGCTAGTTATGTGCTCACTCAATCGGAGAGAAAATCATTCTGTGATTGGCTAAAAATGGTTAAATTCCTTGATGATTATGCTTCGAATATTGGGCGTTGGGTCAAAGATGATACAATAACGGGATTAAAGAGTCACGATTGTCATGTGCTTCTCGAGATTCTCCTTCCTGTTGGCATTCGACCTTATCTCCCCCTGAATGTATGCAACGTCGTACTTGATCTATGTGGCTTCTTTAAACAATTATGTCAGAGGACATTAACTATATCTGTTATTGACGAACTTGAGCGAGGAATCGTGATAATCCTATTCAAGCTGGAGCGAATTTTGCCACCCACTTTTTTTGATGTCATGGTACATCTGGCTGTGTATTTACCGGTTGAAGCTAGAAATGGAGGTCATGTCCATTACAGATGGATGTATCCCATTGAGAGGTACTATATATATATATATATACAGTTTTAAATATTACATTCTTAAATTTTTAATGTGCATTGAATTTAGTATTAATGTAAACTTGTTGTCATATCTGCAGGGCTTTAGGAGATTACAAACAAAATATGAAAAACAAGGCGCGCCCTGAAGGGTCAATAGCTGAAGCTGTTGTAATAAGTGAAGTAATAACATTTTGTTCGATGTACATGTAGAATATTGAAAGTCATTTTAATTGTCGGCCACGAAACTATGATGAAGATGCAAGTAATAAGCAAGATATCACAGTGTTCCGTCAAAATTGCAGACCATTTGGAGCAGTAGGTGTCAAATTACTAACCTTTGCGGAAGTTCAACATGCGCATTGGTTTATATTGAGTAATTGTGATGAAGTGCAACTGTATTTAACGTAAATTTTTCTGGTGCATAACTATAGTATTTTTGTCATACATTAACCTAACTCATTTTTTGTAGGCAACATCTAACAATGCTACAATGTGGTGGTGACCATAACATTGATGGAACACATAAAAAAGAATTTCCTAAATGGTTTGAGACAACTGTAAGGCCTAACATTTTATATTATTTTTATCTTAACATTAAATATTTCAGTTTGTTATATTAACACATCTATTTCTCTCATTGTTAGATTAACAACCAATTGCAAAATGGTCAATTGGACTCGTCATCTTCGTTGGTTTCTTTGGCTTATGGGCCTTAAAAGCAGGCTTATTAATATAATGGATGCATTGTCAACGGAGTTAGATTTCATACCGAACAGCGAGATGTTACTCATGTGACTCAGAATTATGGAATTATAGTCCAAAGAGAACACGGCTCAGATATTATTGACTTCTACGGAGTGTTGCAATCGGTCATTGAGTTGATATACCGACCCAGACGACATATTGTGTTATTCGAATGTAAGTGGTTTGACACAAATGCCAGAAAGAGGAGAATTCAAGTTAGTAATCATCTAATGTCAATTAATGTTCAACGTTTTTGGTACAAGAATGATCCATACATTTTTTGTACCCAAGCACGTTCAGTGATATATATATATCTGATCCAAAGTTTGGAACTGGATGGATGGTGGTAGAAAAGTTACAACATAGAGGCATTTGGGACACGCATGAGAAAGATAGAGTTGACATATCAGATGAAACACAAGAAGTCTCCGGAAACTTCGAAGTTTCTGAACAGATATTTTATGGACCAACTGTCACCGTTTCTGAAAATATATCACATTAACACGAGATAGTACAGACGTTGAGATAATTCCTTATTATGAAGTTAGCGTGGAAGTAGCAAGTGAAGAAGAATTTGACACTGAAGATGACTTCGATTCCAGTCACGAATCCTCAAATACCGAAGATAATAGTGATTAATGAAGTTAGTGTATGATGTGATTGATGAATAATTTTTATTATTATATTATTTGGTTCTTATTTTGAATTATTATTTAAATATGGTTGAAAGATTGTCGTAATTATTAATAGTATAATTATCATATCATTGTTATTATTATTTTTAATAGTAGTAATTTAGCGTCGAAAAAGAATAGTCGACGCTAAATGATAGACATTTAGCGTCGAAATAATAATCGACGCTAAATAATAGACATTTAGAGTCGACATAATAATCGACGCTAAATGTCAAATATTTTAGCGTCGAAATTATATATTTCGACGCTAATCAAAAAATTAAATTTCCCCAAAAAATAACCCTAATTTTTTAATAAGCCGCCAAATTTTTAGCTTCGAATAATTCGACGCTAAAATCAAATAATTTCGACGCTAAATGTCCATTAAAACCCTAAAACCAATGTCCTCTTCTTTCTCGGCTCAGACGACCAAAAAGCCCACTCACTGTCGAATTATTCTTTCTCGGCTCCAACCACTCTATTCTTCATCAAATTCATCGAATTTGAAGGTAAGTGTTATTTGAATTTTATTTCTTATGGCATTAATTGGATTTGAATTTCATTTTCTTGATGATGAAGATGGTGGGTGTTTGGATATGGGGTTGGATATGGGGTTTGTATATGGGGTATTTTCTTGATGATGATGAAGGTGCCGATAGTTAGGGAATACTGATCACTTAAATTCATGGCCATCCAAAATCTGAGGTGTGATTTAGGCATTGACTAACTGTATGAGTTGCATGCTAAAAATACATTTTAGAAACACGACTTTGGATTTGAATATTTTTAATAGTGCGGTTGAACATAAGAAAATTAAGGATATGCATGAGTTATGTTTAGTCGGATTAATTAAAGATGAATGAGTTGATGCATGTTCGTTTGACAATATGCATGATGTGAGTTTTGAAATCTGTAGTTCCAATTCGTCTATATAGTTTAGTAGTTCCAATTTGTCTCAGCATAACAGCAGTAAATTGTTGCTGTTCTGGGTAGACGAATTGGAACTACTAAGGCTGGATCCGAACTTCGTCAATGAGTTGATCCGATCTTACACACTTTGGCTCGATCTATCGCTTATAGAGGCATGCCTACGTCCATGTTTTGTTTGATGCCGGGATCTCTCTTCTCTTGTTTGGCATCTTCAGCTGGCGTCTTTGGCTACTTTGCTTAGGTTGGTTTGGTTTTGTAATGTGTTTAGTTTAGTTTGCTTTGGTTTAGGGTAATGTGTTTGCTTTGGTTTAGTATAGTTTGGTTTGGTTTTGTAATATAATGTTCATACATATACTATAAATGCATGTGTTTGGTTTGGTTATATTACATTCAAAATATATTCATGATTCATGCATATAATAAGTTAGATCCAAGCCACCACGAGTGAGTTATTGTGATGGAAACCTGAAACTTTGTGTGTTTTTACAGATGACACCGGGCAATCGCAGACGGGCTAATGCGACTCCATCTACATCAGCAAGGACAACTGGCCCTGGTGGAGTCTCTGCTAGCACAGGTGAGTCCAGTACAGCGAAGGGTCGAGGACGCACCCGTGGCCTAGGGTTGGCTAAGTACGTTAAGGCTCACGATCGTATCCGGATTGAGATATCAGATGATAGACACAGTCAAGTCGGACAACATAATTCAGCGTTTAATACAGCCATAGAAGCTACAGCTCGATATGAAGCTCCCCAAAACTACGTTTCTTGGAGAAAGATACCGTGGGAGACGTAAATCAACCAGCTATTCTCTTCGCTACTTGTAATTTTTCGATATTGTTTGTTAGTTAACATGTTTATTTTATACTTATTTTTACTCGGTTGCTATTCATGTAGGAGTGGTTTGACTTCGATCTGACCAAAGTGAATGTCCAACAATATATTGACTAGCACATGGGGAAAAGTTATAAAGATTATAGGACAAAAGTCATGAAACCAATATTCGACGAACATAGACCTTCAGATGCTCCACAACACAAGCCTGATTTTATAGAGGAGCAAGACTGGACATTCTTATTTGAGCTTTGGTCTACCGAAAAACACGAGGTAAATTTTGAAATAAACAGAAATTTATAATTGTCTTTGTTTTCGGTACTTACATTGTTGGTAAATGCAGGATAAATGTCACGTAAATGCGGAAAATCGAAGTCACTTGCATTTTAACCACCGTGGAGGTTCGAAGCCATTTATCCAACATCGTGCCGAACATTCTGAGGTAAATATATCCTAACGTAAAATTTAGCAGTTCATTGGTTTTACTAATGTGGAATAATATTGAATTTATTTTCTGTTTATAACAGAGTATCACATGTGAGGTGCAATCATTTCCTGATTTTTTTCTGTGTGACACATTACAATGAGAGAAACAAATGGATAAATGAAGAAGCCGAACGCTGCTATGTAAGTTTCAGTTTTTAAAATAAAATAATTAATATTATATATGTTAATTTTTTTTCTCAAATTCTAATACTAACTTATTTTTTGAAACAAAATGAAATGATGGAACTCCAACATCAAACCCAGGAGACAGGATCCGACCCGATACCAGATGAGCAGTTGTCGCAATTGGTTTTCAAGAATCAGACAGCTTACAACGTTGGCTTTGGCACTCGTAAGAAGCCGATGTCATCTGCACGTAATACTGTTAATTCGGAAAATGCCTCTCTTCTAGACGAGTTGGCCACCACCCGAGAAGAGCAGAAGCAGACTAAGGACGAGCTACAATAGGTCAAGCTGGACCACGAGAAGAAGATGGAGCAGTTCGAAGAAACTTCGAGTTCATATTGGTCATGGGTTGAGAAGGGGAATTGAACTCTATGAGATATAATCTCCTGTTGTTCCTCAGTAACTCAGTGGTAGAGCGGTCGGCTGTTAACTGATTGGTCGTAGGTTCGAATCCTACTTGGAGAGATTTGATTCATTCCGAATTAAAGAATTCAAAATGTCAGAATGAAAGTATGTTTTTTTTCTTAAAAAAAAAATTGAATATAATAATTGTTATAATATTTCGTAATTATGTTATTAATCAGAATTTTTTTTTCAATTAAATTAAATATTAAATTAATTATTTTAGACCAAAAAGAAGTAAATTAATAATTTTTTTAAAAAATAAATTTTTTAACTATTTTCGTCGAAACAGTCGACGCTAAAAGTTTGACTTTTGGCGTCGAAAATTTCGACCCTAATAGTTACAAGAAAATCGCAGATGTAAGTATACAAATATTACTTTTTTAATATACTCTACCGTCGACACGTTTCGACGCTAAAAGTCAACTTTTAGCGTCGAATTATTTCATCGCCAAATAGAACCTATAGCGTCAGAAAATTTAATTTAGCGTCGAAATAAATTGGACGCCAAATATAGTTTTTAGCGTCGCATTTATTTATTTCGACGCTAAAAGTTATTCTCGTCGACATTTTGGCGTCCAATTTTGGCGTCTAATTATTTCGACGCTAATTATATTTGGCGTCGAAAATATGGATTTTGGCGTCGATTTATTTCGACGTTAAAGGGTATAATTTTTGTAGTGAATTAATTTCATCGCTAAATAGAAACGGAATTTCCGTCGCTAACTAGAAACAGAATTTCCATCGCTATTTAGCGACGGGATAATTTCCGCAGCTATTTAGACACGAAAATAATTTCCGTCTCTAAATAAAAATGAATCTAAATAGAAACGGAATTTTCCGTTCAAAAATTAATTGAATTTTGAGATAATTTCCGTTCAAAAATTAATCGAATTTTGAGATAATTTTTTCGTCATAAATAATAATTGGGACGGGATGGGACGTTTCGATTGTCATCCCTTAATTATATTGGTATTATTACTCGATCAGTGTTTGACACCATATCATGTATTATGCTTGTGCAAGGTTCGAATCCCACTAGATGTAGGGGTTGGCGCTCACAGCGCCAATTCCCGATTGTATTTCCTTGTAAATACTTCTGTAAAATAATATTATTATGAATAATATACACAGTTTCTTTAATATAATGAATCTTATAACATGGTAAAGACGTAATGACCTTAGAATGATTAGTCATGAAACAATTGCAAAAGCGTCGCAACGGACATTGACAAGTATCATGACGTTGTCATTCTCAGACTGTTCCTGGTCAAGGTTTACACTGCTTGGTCAGTAAAGTAAACCCGTTGAGACCGGTACAAGTCGTATACTGGAATATATGATTCCAATGGTTTCTCAATGAACCATAAGTCTTGGAGACTGGTATAGACCTGTAGGTGTTTATAACGGATAAACACTGAACGACTCACCGAAGATTCTTAATGGATGGTACACCAACGTCAATAAGAATCTTCTTGGGTTGAGTAGCACTTGTGATTCTTAGACTTGAGATGCCATAGTGGGCACATGAGACATCCTCTACACTTAGATGGCAGTCACGTCACCGATCTATTTAGATCAGACCTCCGCATGTTCGTTGGGTGTAGATAGATCCTCAGTGTGTCCTATGAGTGTCAAGATAGGATCCGTCAGTTCTGTGTAACAGAGCATAGGTAGTCCATATAATTAGCAATCAGACAAATCCATGGGCCCGTGGTAAAGTTTAGAAGCTAGTTCTAAACATTCCTGTGAGATTGCTAATAGAATAGTCGACTGGATAATCCCCATAGAGATTTGACGTTTACATCTATATCTCTGGGATAAATCCGGATACCTGTGACGGAGGAATTAAACATTTGCCATGACCTCGACCTGTATGATTCAGCCAGATTATCCGTGATCGTCATAATTTATGGGTGGATAAATTATGGACACGAAATTGGATTTCGTGACGGATATGCCTGAATCTAGAGAGTCTCATAATGAAATAAACTCGTAGAGCACTAGAGCAACATTAATAAGCAATGCTGATTGTTTATAAAGACGTTTGAAGGTTAAACGCAAAATACACGTGTAGGGACCCGATAGTCATTTACTAGATTATTGTGTATTTACATTTGATACATGATTATTTTAAATACACATTAATTAAATGTCAAATTGAGATATTTGACTTATATCATAAATGAATATATGTATTTAATATTTAATGTAAATATAATACATATATTTGAGATATTTGTATTTAATTAATTTATTAATTATTTAATTGTTAAATGATTAATATAATTAAAATATAAATATCTTATATTTAGATATTAGTTTAGTAATGATTAAAGTTGCATTTATTAAAGTAGATAAATATCTTTAAAGTTAGTTTAGATATTTAATTTACTTTAACCAAATGTAAATTCAAATGAAATTGAAATGAAAAAATTTGGTATATACTTGTCTTTGCATTTTCGGCCAAGGCTTTAATTTGACAAGTATAAATTATTTTCATTTGCTTTTCATTTCATTTAACCTAATACACTTTTACAAAGAGAGAGACACGATTGAAGAAGCCAAAAGAAAGCTTGAGAAAGAAACTAAAACATCAAAAAGCTTGGATTTTAGTAAGTTTCTTGAACTTACTATTAGTAAGGAATTTATTCCTTTTGTTCTAGGCTTTAATATGTGATATTCTTAGGATGTTCCTTTCTTTATTTCTTGTGGTTTTTGTTGATGGTTGTTTTGATGAAAGTGATGAGCATGTGTAATGAAGGAAGTGTGTAACTATTGTAGTTATAACTATTCTTTTAAGGTTTATGAAACCAAGTTGCTATTCTAGAGTTGTTGACCCACTCTTAAATGACCTAGATTTGATCTTGAGTTGTTTCATTGTGTTGAGACTTGAATTGGATGAAAGATTGATGATTGAACTAATTGATTTAATGTAAATGGCCTAATTTGCCCAATTTGTGGAAATTGAAAAATTAGGGTTCATAACCTATTTCAAATTTGGGGCTTTTCATGTATGTTATGCATTTGGATGTGTATATGATTCATATAAAGTTTCACGTTAATTGGATTACATCTTGATGTGTTTTGATGCATGAAATGACAAAATACACAAACCCCCCCCCCCCCCCCCCCCTAATGGAGCTCACGGCTTTGAGAGAGAATTTGGGGATTTTGTGGCTTTTGGTGTTTTGATGTTTTGAACATGCAAAGTTCATCTTAGAAATGATTTAGAATCATTCAAAATTGATTGGATCAATTTCGGACTAAAATGGACAAAATACCATATAAGGGTAATTTGGTAATTTCACTTGAATATGATTCATTTGAAATTTTATTTCATAATTTGATTATTGGAATATTAAAAAATATGTTTATTTAATAATCCGAGAAAAAGCTTTGAAATCCGAAAATACGATTTTCGCCGCTTCCGCTGCGTTACCGGATTCACCCCGTAATAAAACCCCTTCAAAATGGTATCAGAGCGAGTCTGATTCTAGGCCGCTTAAAATGATTGGCTTTATTTTAATCATCTTTTCTTGACTTTATGCATGCTTATTAGAAACTGAATCGGTTAGATTTAGGGTGTATGACACTTAGCGGAAAATCTCTAATAATAAGGTTTTAATGTAATTATGTATTTGATGCATGTTATATGGTCCGTCTCGTCAATACGGTTTATGAATATCTCTTTGTGACTACATCCGAGACCGTGCCTCTGCTGTGAGGATGTAGCCGATAAAGATTTATTTATACCGAACGTATATCAGATACTAGGTAAATTCAAGTAAAAGCGGAATTCTGAACGTGCCCTAGCTGTCAGGATTACATGAGTAACTTGAGTTTATCATTGACGAGTTTAACCTTGGTACGTCTCCTTGTGGGCCTGCCTCCGCAGTGACAACGAGAAACGGCCAGGACCGGGTGTTCAGGAGTCACTGTTGAGTGATTGACAAGTGAGTTGTCTACCTGATGAATATACGTAGGCGAGACCGTGCCTCTGCTGTGAGCTGAAATATATTCACGGGGTCTACTTTTCACTATTTATATTTAATTTAATTATTGAATATTTGTATTCTGTGTTGGGATTACAGTAATGCATGATTTAGTGGGAGAGGCATATTAGATTAAAAATCCATGATCTAGTTTATGCTTTTGATATTATATGAAACTGTTTTTATTCTGCTAACCGTTTTTCGTGATCTATATGATAGATTTGCGATGGCGGGTCAATCCACAAACCAGTTTGCGCGTATGCTAGATGCGAACAAACTGAAGGGCGCTGAGAACTTTACGGACTGGGAAATGGATTTGAGGATTGTCCTCGACTCCGAGAAGTTGGGATATGTGTTTGAGGGCCCTTTGCCCCTTGCAGTGGGTGAGGAGGCTTCGGAAGAGTAACGCCGAGTTTTTGAAACTTGGAAGGATGATGACTTAAGGGTTAAATCATACATCCTCAGTTTGCTCTCTCCGAAACTCAAACAATAATACTATGGTATGGTTGATTCCTACAGTATGATGACGCGATTAAGACAATCGTTCGAGAACCAAGAACAAGTGATTGTTCATAAAGTCGCCATGGAACTGTTCCATGCGCGTCTGGATGAGGGGCAAAGTGTTAGCCCGCATGTTCTTCAAATGATCAATTTGATCGATCAATTGAGGCAACATAATCTCATCCTGAATGACATTCTCGGGAGAAGTGTCATTCTAGGTTCTCTGCCAGCTTCATTCCGACAGTTTGTGATGTACTTCAACATGCACGGGACTGTCTGCACCTACCATGAGCTGCATAAGATGTTGCTCACGGCAGAGGAGGACCTTAAGAAGGGATTACCAACACGCCCTCATAGATCTACTTCACTTTCAGCTTCTCCCAAGGAATGTCCAAGGGAAAGAACAAGAAAGGGAAGAAGAAGAAGAAGGCAGTTGGTCTTGAACAGCAGCCAAAGATAGCAAAGCCCAAGAGGGCTTCTGAAGACAAATGCCACCACTGCGGCAAGGTCGGGCACTGGAAGAGGAACTGTCCAGATTACATTGCCCAGATCAGGAGGGAGAGAGCATCGACATCAGATACTTTTATTTTTCCAGTTATTGATATATCTTTGGCTTGTGAAGCCGTTACATCCAACTGGATTTTAGATTCTGCTTGTCCCATTCACATTTGCAATACGTTGCAGGTGCTGAAGGAAAGTAGGAGGCTGAAGCCTGGAGTGATGTAGTTGCGATTCGGGAGTGGAGACTCACTGGATGCAGTTGCAGTGGGAGTATGCGAGATCTCATTGCCGAATGGGACACTTTTGTTAAATGAATGCTATTTTGTGCCAGGATGTGTGGCTAATATTATATCCTTTTTGTATTAGATACAGAAGGCTTTTGTATTAATATTAAGAATAGTTCTTTGTATTTATATGATAAAAATAATATTCAGATCCTTTGTTGTCCAAATATGCATGGTCATTATACACTGCAAACATCAAAAGATATATTAAGTTCTGGAATTAATAAACGTAGATTACCTGAAATTAATAATACTGAACTTTGGCATATGCGGCTGGGTCATATTGGGGCTAAACGCCTTAATCAAATGGTTAGGAATGGTTTGATACCAGATCTCACCATTGAATCCTATCCAACCTGTGAATCCTGTATTCAGGGTAAAATGACTAAAGCCCCATTTTCTGGTGTTGGACACCGAGCCACAAACTTACTGGAACTCGTACATTCTGATGTATGTGGTCCACTAAGTCAAACTGCTCACAGTGGTTATTCATACTTCGTTACCTTCACCGATGATTTATCACGGTACGGTTATGTCTATTTGATGCGACATAAATCAGAAACCTTTGAAAAGTTCAAAGAATTCCGAAATGAAGTAGAAAAACAAACTGGGAAATATATTAAATGCCTTCGATCTGATCGAGGTGGCGAATATATGAGTGGTGAGTTCATTGATTATATGAAAGAGAATGGGATTCTCGCTCAATACACTCCTCCAAGTACCCCACAACACAATGGTGTATCTGAGAGGAGAAATCAGACTTTATTGGATATGGTCCGATCAATGTTGAGTTTCACAGATTTGCCCTATTATTTATGGGGCTACTCTCTCTTAACCGCCGCACATCTTTTGAATAAGATTCCTTCAAAAGCTGTTCCTACGACACCGTATGAGATATGGTTCGGTAGGAGACCAAATCTTAATTATATTAAGGTTTGGGGTTGTCCTGCCTATGTCAGGGTGACTCAGCAAAGTAAGCTTTCGCCTCGAGGGCAAAAGTTTAGGTTTGTTGGATATCCTCCAAATACGAGGGGATATCTATTCTATGATACCGAGCATCGAAATGTATTCGTAGCTCGCTTCGCAAAATTTCTAGAAGTAGAATTTTTGTCAGAAGGTGGTGATCATAGACAGGTTATGCTTGACGAAGTACAACCTGAAAACAACGAACCAACGGAGGAACCTGAAGTTCAAGTAGATGAAGGACCTTCAACACACACACTCCGTAGGTCGCAAAGGGTATCCAGACCTCCTGAACGCTTGTATTTGATACAAGAAAAGAGTCTGGATGTTCTCTTAATAGAAGAGACAGATCCTTTCACCTATAGAGAATCGATGTTGGACATCGACTCCGTGAAATGGCAAAGTGCCATGAAATCCGAGATAGACTCAATGCATGAGAATCAAGTTTGGGACTTGGTTCCGCTTCCAGAGGGAATTGTTCCTATCGGCTGTAAATGGGTTTACAAGAGGAAGCGAGGGCCTGACGGTAAGGTTGAAACTTACAAGGCCCGACTGGTAGCAAAAGGTTACACGCAGCGACCTGGTGTCGACTACGATGAGACTTTTTCACCAGTTGCAATGCTTAAGTCTATTCGGATTTTGCTTTCTATAGCTGCGTATCATGACTACGAGATTTGGCAAATGGATGTCAAAACGGCTTTTCTGAATGGATTTCTTGATGAAGAAATCTATATGGAACAGCCGGAAGGTTTTGCGTCCAGCGAAAACTCGGGCATGGTATGTAAGCTTAAGAAGTCCATTTATGGACTCAAACAAGCTTCACGAAGTTGGAATCTTCGATTCGACGAGATTATTAGATCGTCTGTTTTCTCAAGAACTCAGAAGAATCCTGTGTGTATCAGAAAGCCAGTGGGAGCATGGTCGTATTTTTAGTCCTGTATGTTGATGACATCCTAATCATTGGGAATGATTTAGGTATGTTACAAAGCGTTAAAGCGTACCTCTGTAAGAATTTCTCCATGAAGGACCTGGGAGAAGCTTCCTATGTTTTAGGGATAAAACTCTATAGAGATAGACAAAGGAAGCTGATTGGGTTATCCCAATCGATCTTGGAACGGTATAATTTTGGTAACTGTAAGACAGCAAACATACCGTTCAGACATGGGATTCATCTTCCAAAGAAGATGAGTCCGCAAACAGAAGATGAGAAGGTTAGAATGTCTAGCCAACCTTATGCTTCGTGTTTGGGCAGCATAATGTATGTCATGTTATGTACAAGGCCTGATATCAGTTTCGCTGTTAGCGTTACTAGCAGATATCAGTCCAACCCAGGTAATGACCATTGGATGGCCATTAAACATATCCTCAAGTATCTTAAAGGTACTAAGGATAAGTTAATAATTTATGGAGGAAACGAACTGCAAGTTAATGGGTATACAGACTCCGATTTCCAATCGGATCCCGATGATAGAAAGTCTACATCTGGATTTGTCTTTACCTTTAACGGAGGCGCACTTTGTTGGAAGAGTTCCAAGCAGGGATCTACAGCTGATTCCACCACTGAGGCGGAATATATTGCAGCTTCTGAAGCCGCAAAAGAGGCTGTGTGGATAAAGAATTTTGTCACATAATTGGGAGTTGTCCCAAGTATCGTGAATGCGATTCCGTTATACTGTGATAATACTGGAGCCATTGCGCAAGCAAAGGAACCAAGGGCGCATTAGAAGTCGAAGCATGTGGAACGCAAGTACCACATCATTCGAGAGATTGTGTCACGAGGGGATATTGTCGTGTGCAAGGTACCAAGTGAAGACAACGTAGCAGACCCGCTGACGAAGGCCATACCTCCGAAGTTGTTTGATAAACACGTGGAGTCGATGGGTATTAGAAACAATCGTTATTGGCACTAGAGCAAGTGGGAGTTTTTGTAGGGGTTGGTGCTCACAGCGCCAATTCCCGATTGTATTTCCTTGTAAATACTTCTGTAAAACAATATTATTATGAATAATATACGCAGTTTCTTTAATATAATGAATCTTATAACATGGTAAAGACGTAATGACCTTAGAATGATTAGTCATGATACAGTTGCAAAAGCGTCGCAACGGACATTGACAAGTATCATGACGTTGTCATTCTCAGACTGTTCCTGGTCAAGTTTACAGTACTGCTTGGTCAGTAAAGTAAACCCGTTGAGACCGGTACAAGTCGTATACTGGAATATATGATTCCAATGGTTTCTCAATGAACCATAAGTCTTGGAGACTGGTATAGACCTGTAGGTGTTTATAACGGATAAACACTGAACGACTCACCGAAGATTCTTAATGGATGGTACACCAACGTCAATAAGAATCTTCTTGGGTTGAGTAGCACTTGTGATTCTTAGACTTGAGATGCCATAGTGGGCACATGAGACATCCTCTACACTTAGATGGCAGTCACGTCACCGATCTATTTAGATCAGACCTCCGCATGTTCGTTGGGTGTAGATAGATCCTCAGTGTGTCCTATGAGTGTCAAGATAGGATCCGTCAGTTCTGTGTAACAGAGCATAGGTAGTCCATATAATTAGCAATCAGACAAATCCATGGGCCCGTGGTAAAGTTTAGAAGCTAGTTCTAAACATTCTTGTGAGATTGCTAATAGAATAGTCGACTGGATAATCCCCATAGAGATTTGACGTTTACATCTATATCTCTGGGATAAATCCGGATACCTGTGACGGAGGAATTAACATTTGCCATGACCTCGACCTGTATGATTCAGCCAGATTATCCGTGATCGTCATAATTTATGGGTGGATAAATTATGGACACGAAATTGGATTTCGTGACGGATATGCCTGAATCTAGAGAGTCTCAATAATGAAATAAACTCGTAGAGCACTAGAGCAACATTAATAAGCAATACTGATTGTTTATAAAGACGTTTGAAGGTTAAACGCAAAATACACGTGTAGGGACCCGATAGTCATTTACTAGATTATTGTGTATTTACATTTAATACATGATTATTTTAAATACACATTAATTAAATGTCAAATTGAGATATTTGACTTATATCATAAATGAATATATGTATTTAATATTTAATGTAAATATAATACATATATTTGAGATATTTGTATTTAATTAATTAATTAATTATTTAATTGTTAAATGATTAATATAATTAAAATATAAATATCTTATATTTAGATATTAGTTATTAGTAATGATTAAAGTTGCATTTATTAAAGTAGATAAATATCTTTAAAGTTAGTTTAGATATTTAATTTACTTTAACCAAATGTAAATTCAAATGAAATTGAAATGAAAAAATTTGTATATACTTGTCTTTGCATTTTCGGCCAAGGCTTTAATTTGACAAGTATAAATTGTTTTCATTTGCTTTTCATTTCATTTAACCTAATACACTTTTACAAAGAGAGAGACACGATTGAAGAAGCCAAAAGAAAGCTTGAGAAAGAAACTAAAACAAAACATCAAAAAGCTTGGATTTTAGTAAGTTTCTTGAACTTGCTATTAGTAAGGAATTTATTCCTTTTGTTCTAGGCTTTAATATGTGATATTCTTAGGATGTTCCTTTCTTTATTTCTTGTGGTTTTTGTTGATGGTTGTTTTGATGAAAGTGATGAGCTGTGTAATGAAGGAAGTGTGTAACTATTGTAGTTATAACTATTCTTTTAAGGTTTATGAAACCAAGTTGCTATTCTAGAGTTGTTGACCCACTCTTAAATGACCTATATTTGATCTTGAGTTGTTTCATTGTGTTGAGACTTGAATTGGATGAAAGATTGATGATTGAACTAATTGATTTAATGTAAATGGCCTAATTTGCCCAATTTGTGGAAATTGAAAAATTAGGGCTCATAACCTATTTCAAATTTGGGGCTTTTCATGTATGTTATGCATTTGGATGTGTATATGATGCATATAAAGTTTCATGTTAATTGGATTACATCTTGATGTGTTTTGATGCATGAAATGACAAAATGCACAAACCACCCCCCCCCCTAATGGAGCTCACGGCTTTGAGAGAGAATTTGGGGATTTTGTGGCTTTTGGTGTTTTGATGTTTTGAACATGCAAAGTTCATCTTAGAAATGATTTAGAATCATTCAAAATTGATTGGATCAATTTCGGACTAAAATGGACAAAATACCATATAAGGGTAATTTGGTAATTTCACTTGAATATGATTCATTTGAAATTTTATTTCATAATTTGATTATTGGAATATTAAATAAATATGTTTATTTAATAATCCGAGAAAAAGTTTTGAAATCCGAAAATACGATTTTCGCCGCTTCCGCTGCGTTACCAGATTCACCCCGTAATAAAACCCCTTCACTAGATGCATTTCCTTGGGGCCATGCCTCCGGTGTGAAAAGCCAGTGACTTACCATGATCTGTGTTGGGAAACTTCTGAGGGCACGGGGCACAGGTCCCGGGGATTAGTCGAGGTGCGTGTAAGCTGGCCCGGACACCCCGGTTATCAAAAAAAAAAAATTGTATTATGCTTGTCAATTTACCAGCCTATTATTATTATTATTATTATTACCACCTACACCTACCATTGTTTTTATGACCGAACACTGTGTCCTACCATCAATCAATAACTATGAAATTATGTTACCATCGCGGACCGCGTCGGTTGATTTTTATTTTATACATAGGGTATCGTTCAACGATATCAATATCATTGACACCAGAACTTAAAGCGAAAATATAAACGAAAAGTAATAAACTCGACCATCCTAAACGAATCAGTTTTCAATGAGGGGACCAAATACCAAGAATATTATCCCTCGGTCAGTATTCATCCCGTGATACACGTAACACGCTTGTGCACCTGCGCTGGTCTTGCTTCGTCAGCTCGAAAGATCAAAGTCAATTAGCTTGAAAAAGAGACGCAGGCAATAAAGTCCATTTTGCTTCATTGACTCTGTAAATCCTTATCAATTAATGAATAAAGATATATTCTTCCTATTCAAAATTTTATATATATATATATACACACATGTTATGATAAAATAATAATTGAGTACAATAAAATTTGAAATATAATATTTTTTTATCGTAATCGAAGGTTAGTTTGTTTGAGTATTAAAATATAACAATCAATTAAGATGTTGACTAAAAAATAGTAAAATGTAATTTTTCTATAAGATTAATATAATATTTTAAAATTGGTAATACCTATATAATTAAAATAAAAATATAAAGAGATATACTACCGTCAAGACGGTCATGAGTTGTCTTGAATTTTATGGGGTTAGATGATTTCTTAAAATATATAAATTATATTATATATTAAAAATTGAAATTCAAAATCCATAATTTTAAGTCAAATTTAAGAATATGTGTAGAACTCTCATCATTAGGGATGGTAAATCTGGGTCCGGAAATGATTTTCAATTCCCACGTCCAGACCAAGACTTGGGAAAAATTTTCTGTATCTGAATCCGGATATACCCTGATCCGAGTACATCTGGATTTGGATCCAAGATCCATATTTTGTATTTTTCAAGATTGTGTTTTTCTTATTTTTATGTTTATGTTTTTGTTGTTTGCTTAAAGAAACTGCTTCTACTGCTGTTGGATTTATAATTTTATTTCGCTGTTTCTGTTTTTTTTTTTGCTTCAAAAAAGTGCTTCTACTGTTTTTGTTTTTTATATTATATATTTTTAATTTCTTTTTTTAAAAAATAATAATAATTGGATCCGGGTACCCGAGTCTTTAAAATCAAAACTTAAATCCACGAAAAATATATTACGGATTAATATCTTTCCGGGCCAGGATCCGGATATTTTTGACATTTCAAATTATTGCCACTTGATCAACATCGTTTCCCAGTGGAGTTGACTATCCATCTTCACAAGAAAATGCCTGGTTAGTGCCTTGAAAGCGACACAATTAAATGAGTACAAATGAAAGCTTCACAATCATCTCTACCTGTGATTACGGTCCAATCAATGCGACTACGTTTTCTGCATGAGACGGATTTGAAGGACCCACAATCGCCCCTCTCTCTCTATATAAACAGAAGCAGTACTAGTAACTTTTTCGAATTATAAAACAGATTAATAAATTCTCATATAGTATCATCTATGGCATCAAATCCGAGACTGTACCGTCGTGAAGAGGATGAACCCCCGAACAAGATCGAAAATCTTGCTCGTTTCGCTGTGGAGGAGCATAACAAGCATCGGGTATTTTTTTTTTTTTTTTTTAAGTTTTAAGTTTTAGGGTTTATTTGTTGATTATTGATGATGTGATGATTCAATTGATTCATTGATTTTTGCAGAATTCAACGCTGCAATTTAGAAAAGTGATAAGTGTGAGGAAGCAAGTGGATTCTGGGATTCTTTATGACATCACCTTGGAGGCTGTTGTTGATGGTCATCGAAATAATGTTTTTGAAGCTAAAGTCTTGGAGAAGCCTTCGATGAATTTCAAGGAGTTGAAGGGTTTCAAGCCTGTCTCTCCCGCCTAGTTTCTGGTAGTTACTATTAGAATATAATGGTTTAAGGTATCATGTTTGTAATACAGTTTTATTATTTATTAATAAAAGACGTTTGTTATCTACATATTGTTACATTCATAATTAATGTGTATGTCCCGAGATATTATGTCGGATGAATATCGTTAATCTAAAAATGTTTGCGATTATGAGAGTTAACGATATTTAAATATGTCTTAAATTAAGTTCTTAGAAAAATGTGATTGTTATACGCGACAATAATATATCACTTAATCAATATTGTTGTGTGTCGCCTAAATTGACATATGATGTTAATAGAATGGATGATGAGTCTCATTTCATAAGGATACAAAACAATAGATGTTTCATTAGTATAATGAAATGTCGAATACGACCACAAAAGCGTGAGATCACATGGTAATATTATCTAAGGTCATTAATCTTCGTAATAATACATTAATATCATCATATACTCTGACCTGAGATCATATGATGACTTGTACGATAGTACTCTTGGTTCACTAGTATATTCTCATTCGACTATCCACGTCTTTTAAATAAATGCTAGATGGCCTTGAACGATTAACGTATAAGGTCACGTATGCTTCAACATGGGATCCAATAGCTTTGATAATAAAAGTGAGAGATGTTTCAAGGAAACTCAAAGTTGTAGATATAATTCTTTTGCCAAAACAGTTGATATCTTCAAGATATCAAATCCACAAGATAAAGTTGAAAGATATATCGAGTATAAGGATTTGACCTTACCATGATCTCAGACTCGATAAGAAACATAGATTTCATAAGAAATGAGACGACATGCTTAAAGTGTATTCTAACAAGTTCATATGTTTTCATACTTCATTCATCGATTATGGGTCATGACTTGCTGCTAGGCGATTACCCATGGTATGTGGAAAATCATAGAGATGAAATATTAAAGAGTTAATATTATTCCATTGCTACTCGATAATGAACCCAGAACGGTCGCACAATATAATTATCGTATGTGTTATAAATTTGATGATGTTTATTAAAAGTTAATAAATGATTATTTTGGCATTTCCTAATCGGATTCGGATATTGATGTTATTTTAAAAATATTAATTTGATTAATAAATTTAAAATATAAAATTTAATTTAATTTTTTAAATAAATATTTGATATTTATATTAAATAAATTAAATTAAATATAATTTTAATTAATTATTAATTAAAATTAAGTAAGGAAATTGATTAATTAATAGTTGTGTGTGTGTTCATGTTGAAATTAAAAAAAAAAACGTATGCAGATATATTATATATATATATATATATAAAGCAGTTTGAATGTTAACATATATTCATGTAAAATTGAAGCGCACAACGTTGTGATTTGATCTCTCTTTTGGAATAGTTTCAATTTACTCGTGTTTACGATAGTCGGAGGTTTAACTTGCTCCGTTTAAGCCTGATTTGGATGGTTTATTTAAACTTGAGGTGCCAGAGTAATTGTTTTAATGGCCCCCAATGAGTGCGGCTTGGTGTAAAGAGCGTATGCCTTGGTAGTCAGGTCTTGAGTTTGAATATAGGGGGTAAATTATTTGTAAAAACCTGCGGTGGCTAGAGATTACATGCTTCGCTTAATCCTGGGTGAGGTGGGTTGACGACGGAATTTCCAATATTTTTAATTGCATATGCAACTCATCCATTTAGATACCATAGCTATCAATCAATAGAGTGATTTTTTGATACATACCACCCACTAATAATCTAATAACATAGGTGGATGTATTAAAAAAATAATAATGACCATTTATTTGATATTTTTTATTTTATATATTTTAGCACATGTAGTAAATGTATTATCGGTGATCTGGTACCCAGCGTATCATTTGATATTTTTTGGTTTTGGACTTCTAACAACTAACACTTAACTTTAGAGGTGGATTTTTCAAAATATGGGCAATGTTTGGCAAAGACGTATCATAAATTTTACTCGGTCGAGGCATATGTAAATTTTATCATAATTATTTTTAAAACTCATATTATAATATATAATACAACAATTATAATATTTATTTTATAATATTTTTATTATTTAACGGGAATTTATGTAATGAAAATGATAATAATAGTTTTATTGTCAATTCACGCTTTGGTTAGTTGGCGACTTGGCGTTGGGTGATGGATAAGTAACAATAGCAGTGACGAATCAATATCACTAACATTACAAGACGAATTTAAAGTTTTCTTTGGTTATTTATAGATTTTTCAAATATGAATAACTTAAAAGATCTAAATTTTAAATTTATTTATATTACTTATTTTTTAAAGAAGTAACATTACGGGAAAAAATGAAAAAAATTATCATTATCATCTATTATACTTATATATATAGATATATATTTTTGTAAGTTATTACTTATTCACGGTGGGTAATTGATTTTTATGAAATCAAAATAATTAAACAAATTTCAAATAAAAATTTACAATTATATTGTAGATAAATTGAAAAAATTGGCAGAAAATCCTAAATCCTGATCGAGATATTTGAGATAAAAAATTATCTTATATAAAAAATCCAATAAAAATTCACAATAAAATTTAAAATTACTTGGTAAATTTTAAATATACAATACAATCTATAGCAAACCAAACACGTGATTATATAAAATTTGATACAATATATCTTCCAATACATGGTGCCGCATAATGTTATTGAATGAAGATCATCCTTTCCAATAATTTTTTAATTCATTAATAGGATAAGTTAATTGCATGAGTTACTTACCGTGACCAAATACGAAGAATTATTTGATCTTATCACAACAATTAACTTGTAAACGTCCATTTTATTTCATTGACTATCTAAACACTTGACAATTAAGTAAAGAATAAAGGTATATCATTCTTATAAAAAAATATATATATATTTATAATTTACTACTAAATTTATGACAAAATAATAATTAATTATTGTAAAATTTGAAATATTATAAACGTATGGTAAATTAATATTTTATTAATACATTTATACAAAACCTAATATTTTATTTTCCTGTTAGTTGGCGACCATTAATTAATTGACTTTAGCATTAAAATAAAATGATTAATTAAGATTTTAATAGAAAGTAATAGAATATAATATTTTTATAAATTTAATAATATAATATAATATTTTAAAATTTATGATACTTAATTATTATTATTTTATTATAATAAAATGTAAAGATATATTATGGTTAGCGATGACAAAATCCGGACCTGGGTCTGGAAATGATTTTCACTTCCTAGGTCCGGGTCTGGACCCGAGAAAAATTATATGGACCTGGGTATGCCTGATGAGGGGCAGGGTATACCTGGATTCGGATCCGGAACCCTTATAAAATTAATAAAATTTTAATCCTATCAATTAATATCATGAAAAATCATAAATGATCAAAAATTGAAATTCATTAAAATATACCCAAACTGAAATTAACTAAAATTAATTGGATCCATGTTAAAATTATCGATTAACTTTATAAAATATTCTAAATTATATTTAATTCTTTTAAAATTATTTGAATCCAGATATCCGGATCTAGAATTATATTAACCTGGATCCAAACCTGAATTTGTACAGATCTTTAAAATCAATACATAAATTCACGAAAATATATTACAAATCGGAATCTTCTTTCCGGGTGGAGTTGCCAACTCCAATTACCGTCAACTAAGAAGCACGCAGTTTTGTTATTTGCATGAGACTGATTCAAACAAGCCAAGTGTACGACTCACAATCGTCCTTCTCTGATCTCTCTATATAAGCAGAAGCAGAGCCGATTTAATAATTTCATCTCATTTTAATAATATTATCATTCATTATCATTACAAAAAATTAAAAGAAACGAATGGCTACATTAGGCGGTGTTGGTGAAGTTGAAGGAACAGCGAACAATCTTGAGATCGAACATCTCGCACGTTTCGCCGTGGAGGAGCATAACAAGCAGCAGGTAGGTTTCTTTCTTTCTTTCTTTTTCTTTTTCTTTTTTTGTTAAATTTTAGGGTTTGTTTGTTGATTATTGATGATTAAATTTGATTGATTGATTGAATATTTTGCAGAATTCAACACTGCAATTTGTCAAAGTGATAAGTGCGAAGAAGCAAGTGGTTTCTGGGACTCTTTATTACATCACCTTGGAGGCTGTTGATGGTGATCAGAAGAAAGTTTTTGAAGCTAAAGTCTTGGAGAAGCCTTGGTTGCATTTCAAGGAGTTGAAGGAATTCAAGCCTGTCTCTTACGCCTAGTTTGAACCTCAAGTCTTGAAGGTGCTTACTACAACCATATATATCGTTCTCCTCTGAATTTTTATTTTGCTTTTGGTTCAATTCGAAAAACGATCAAACTTAAGAAGGCAATAATATAATTTATATAAACTTGAGGGACCTAAACGTAAGTTTCATAGAAGACCCTCACCTTTGTTGTAATTGTTTTTATGACACATGCAAGTCTTCTATTCCAGCTGAATGAGTACTCCCCCTTATCATTTCGTTGCTTGCGTGTCGATATATAAATGATTGGGTTTTCTGACTTCAGTTATGTAAATAAATAAAAAATGATAGTTTTTTAAATAAATAATTTAAATTTGAGGGTCCCAAATGTAAATTTCAGCGAAAACTATTGTTGTAGTTGTTTTAAATTTTAATGACATATGCAAGTCTTCATTTAGATGCCTTAGAATCAATCGGGTAATTCTTTGATACGTACCACTATCTGATAATCTAATAACATATGTAATTATATTAAAATATAATAATTATCATTTATTTGATAATTTTTTAATATTTTAATACATATGGGAAGTTATAATCTATAATTTTTCCAATATGACTTTTTTTGTAAATACTTGCTGAGATTAATTTATTTATGTTCTCATAAGTTTTATATAAGTATAAGTAGATGTTCGAATATTGATATTTATTCTATCTTTTTTTAAATTTCAGGTGACTGAAGGTTGCGTCTACATATAGCTTATAATGGGAGACGATATCAATAAATATGAAGCCATCTATGTTAATATTAAAATAAAATGTAACTGACTTGTGAATATGGTTTTTTTAACCTTTTGTAAGTCATGTGTAGATTTATTTATGGTACTACAACTTTTAATTATCTGTGATAAATAAATAATTAAAATAACCTTTGGTCATTTGGCGCATGATACAATCTGCAATTTTTTATTTTCATCTTTTCTAAAAAAAGAAATGTTATCTACAAGCTTAAGCTCATTTATGATAGTCTGATTATAGTGTCAGGCATGTTAATTGAACTTAAATATGAACAATATTCCTGTAAGAGTTTGAGGCAGTTGGAGATTTTATTTGTTTCATTTAAATTCGGATCGAGTAGTTTAATGGTGAAATTTTCAACTGAAGTAGAATCGGATATCATAAATTATGTAGAGATTGTATCGAAGAAGACTGGTATTGATTTATGTAGACCCGACCGGCGGTTCGGTTCGGTTCGATTCCGGTTCCGGTTAATTCCGGTTCCGGTTTCAACCGTTTTTTTTAAAGTAAAAATTGAGATTGATAAATCAATATAATTTAAAATTATGAATTTAAATTTATTACATTACATAATTATATTAAATTACAAATAAAATTTTGATCGAAAAATTAAAAAAATATATATATTATATAAATTTAAAACGGTTCCGATTGAAACCGTTCTGTTCCAGCGGTTACAACCGATTCGACTAGGGTAGTAACCCTAACCGAACCGGGTAGGTTTCGATTCGATTCTGGAACCGGAACCGGTTGGAATTCCGAATCGGAACCTTAGGCAGGTATAGATTTAGGTGGTTTTTGTTTTTCGATTTTGAATTAAATTGCCTATTTTGAAGCTTGAATAGGTGGTCAAGCTTGACAAATTAGAGTTGCAGCCTTAAATAGTCAAATTTTGAATTGACAAATTAGAGTTGCCAAGCCCATATCCGGCCCTTCTATATGCAGTGGTGGGCCGGGCCGACCAAGAGTTTAAGCATATACTCACACAACCCGCATTTCTTCTTTAATTTTTTAAAGCTTCTTATATTTAAAAACGACTTACAACTTCGGAGCCGGGGGTCAATTTTATTCACTTCATGTCATCATATGGCTTAGTCATCAAGCATGCATCATAGTTTCATGCAATGAGCAACTATCCATACATAAAAACCTTTTTATGTGTGCGTAATCTATTATATGAAAAATCGATAAATAAATTAACTTGTACATTCATTTAAAAATATTATGATTCTCTGATCACTATATAGTATTTTTTAGGAAAAATTAATTTTATTACTATAAAAATATAAATTACAAAGTTTTTAAACTCTACAAAAATCTTACTTCTAACACTCTCTAAGCTCTCTTGTCTTGGAGCTTAATATTTTTGAGGTGCTTTGAGCTCTCAAATGAGCTCCCAATTTATAGCCAAACACAATGCTCAATAAATGAATAGTAATCCACATAAAGTTTATTTGTAATCAATCTTACATCATTTTTAAAAATTATAACACCATTTTCAAACTCCACCTAAAGTACATCGGAAGCTCGGTGATGGTGGTAGCTGAATATTACAAAAACAGTGGTAGAATTCTCTCACAGATTTTACATCTAATGTTAGATTTATTGATCTGACCCAATAAATTTTTAATAAACTGATGAAAAAATCCATTATACTTGAAAAACGGAAATATAAATAACTCAATGCATGGTGAGACCTTCGGTGAGCTAACCAAAGAAAAGAGAATAGAACTCCATTTCCGGTGAGTTTTGGCTAGAGACGACGGGTTGGACAGAAACCCAAAAAAAAAATAAATAAATAAAGAAAAAAGTGAAGGGGAAAAAATAATTATGTTATTGCGGAGAATCACAATTGTTTTGTCTCAACCGAATTTTCACTATAATAATAATTAAAGATGATAATTGGTTGAGGTGAGTCGAAATTCGTTAATTCTATTTTTAACACAATAAAAATTTGAGATTAAAAAAATTATTATAAATCTTGTATCGATTTTTAAATTAAGCGAAAAAATCATTTTGAGACTCAACTTAAATAATTTAGATTCGGAATCTCAATCAAAATTTAAGAATATAGAAGAAAAAAAGAAAGCATGATTCGAAAATAAAAAAGGGGCAGTTTATTTATAATTCATGCCTAATCATACTTGTGAGTTGTGAGGTAAAATTAATTTATAATTAATATTTTTATTATTTTTATTTCTGATATTTGAGTGGGGGACACTTAGGGTTTTGAGGCTGCGTATATATAAATAAATATCAGTAGTGGTAATAGCGGAAACAATTATCACATTCAAAGTCGCTAGCCGCTGCTTCTGTGTCTGTGTCTGTGTCCTCAGTGCTAAAATGGCCGTTACCTTTTCAGATCTTCACACAGAGTCAGGTCTCAAGTCTCTTGATCAGTATCTGTCCGGAAAATCTTACATCTCCGGTGACCAACTGACGAAAGATGACATCAGGGTATACGCTGCCGTTTTGGATACGCCTGCTAATTCCTTCCCCAATGTCAGCAAGTGGTACCACTGCGTTTCTTCGCATCTCGCCTCAAGGTTTGTTTTCGCTTTCCGTATCTGTTGTTATAATAATAATAATTTAATTGAATTGTTAAAACATGATGCTGATTAATTTGCATATTCAATTATTACTATAATGGCAGCTTCCCTGGAAAAGCCGTTGGTGTGAGAATTGGTGGCGATGGTGACGCTGCCCCCGCCAAGCCTGTATGTATTTTATATTCACGATGTTCCATTGACTAATTGATATGAATCACGGACCATATGAAATAGGATCCCAGGTTACAAAATCGTGATTCAAGTTTCTTGGGGTTCGCTCAATTACGTGGGGTTCCGTCACTAGTAATAATTAGGCCTTTGTGGAATGGTTTTTGTTTTCATGTAGATCAAATAGACTTGTGTGGAATGTTTTATATACATGTACCTAGTTGGTTCTGCAATCTTTATTATCGAAATTTGTTATTTTGCTTTAGCAAATGTTCTTGGATACAAACTATTTAATGCCCACCAAAGACCACGGGAGTTATTTGTCTTGATATCTATTCTTATTACCTACCTGTAATAGAAATTGGCATTTATCCTCTTACCCATTTTGGATGTTGGTATTTATTCACTTAACCTGACATAAATATTGGTATTTATCCGGTTTCGAACTCTCTTTATCAGTGTACAAGTAACAAGGCCGAAGCTGTTGATTTTGTTTTTTCTTTGTAATCAGGCTGCTGCTGTTGCGGCTGGAGGCGATGATGATGATGATTTGGATCTCTTTGGTGATGAGACCGAGGAGGACAAGAAAGCAGCTGAGGAGAGGGATGCTGCTAAGAAGCAATCCTCCAAGAAGAAAGAGAGTATAATTTCTTCCCTTTATATCTGATTTTCTCACAAACAAAATAAATGGTGTTTAACCCTTTTATGTTTTAACTTCATTTTGGTTTTTAACTCTTTTATGTTTCAACATCATTGCAATTGTTAGGATAATATTAGCAAAAAGCTCTTTGCTGACTTTTTTTTAATTGATGATAATATAATTTGTATACCATTTTTTTTTTAATATTGTTGTCTGTTTTAGGTGGAAAATCTTCTGTTCTTTTGGATGTAAAGCCTTGGGATGATGAAACAGACATGAAGAAACTAGAAGAGGCAGTTAGGAGTGTTGAGATGCCCGGTCTCTTTTGGGGAGCATGTATGGTTTTGATTTACTGCCAATTTATTACTAATTTCATTTATAATGGACCATCGCATAAATAACATCTAATATGAGTATTCTTGAATTAAATCTGCACAGCAAAATTGGCTCCAGTTGGTTATGGGATTAAGAAGCTGCAGATCATGCTTACAATTGTTGATGATCTTGTGTCTGTGGATTCACTCATAGAGGAACACCTCACAGTCGAGCCCATCAACGAGTATGTTCAGAGCTGTGACATTGTTGCCTTTAATAAAATTTAAGAATCCTTTCATTGCAGCCATTTTGGGCAGCAATTTAGTTTTTTTTTTGTCATTCAACTGTCTTTTGCCTTTTTATTGTTTTTGCCTGGTGAATTGAGAAGAAATGACAAGATGATGATCTTCTTCTAAATGCTTTTAAGTGTGTTTTGATATCATAGAAAACTCTTGATGTGTTGCGATTAAATTTCATCTATGCTTGTTTTTTCAATTAGTTTACTTGAATTTCATTCATTATTAACCAAATGCATCAAAATGTACTTGCAGCTTCCTAAGCTATGGTTTGTGTTTGCGATTAAAAAAATACGGTGAACAAATAGTGGTGTAAATTTATTTTATGTTAAAAAATATAATTACGGTATGTTTTTTTTTAATATTTTGGTGGTGGGTAAAAAAAAAAACTTTTATAAAACTCAATTTTTTAAAATAATTATGAGTTCATAGGTCATATCATATTTGCTTGCAATGCCTTCGCAGATGAGGTTGTAATTGATTCTTGGCTTTCGTCAAGTCCCAACCTAGCCATTTTTTTGCTCACCAAATGCATATTTCTCCAACAATTACTCATACGTGGGTGAATTTTCTTATGGGAGATAAAACCGTGAGGATAATCCAACCCAAAACGGATAAATGATCTCGTTAGAAATTATTATAGAAAAACGCACATGGAAATGTGTGTGTATATATATATATATCCGGATTTCGTCCGAATACTCTAATCGATAACACAAAATAATCAAATAATATCGAAACAGTGTCAATTAACGTTTAGATTTCGTTCGGTCATCATGAAAGATTTTGAATGTAAAAATTGTATTACATGTATATGTGAACGTAAGAGAAAGAAAAGCTACGTTTAAATCATCAAAATTCTCTTGTAAGAGTAATGATCAAAATTCTTTTGTATTAAGAAAAAACGGCAACTCATTTAATATTTTAGGAAAAGAGAGATATTTTTTTAGTATTTTAAGAGAAGAATGACAAGTGAAAATGATCTTACATTATAAATAATATTAAATAACATTTTTTAATAAAATGAAATAAAATAAAATCTATTAGGAGTTTGGAATCCTTTTTAAAATATCACAAGGTTTTATGGCCATTTTCCTGAATTTAGGAATCCAACATCATTTTCGCTTAAAAAAACAATTCTCTTGAAATTCAAACATTATTGAAATATGAAAGCACATCAACAAAATGAATCAAAACCATCAAGGGAATTGACGAGAATAAAATATTCATCCGAATCATAGAAAATTGAACACATATTTGAAACGAATTAACAGAAGAAACTATAAAAATCAGATTAAAAATCAAGATCAATTCAGATTCGCTTTGGTTCGGTTAGAAAATGTGATTAGATGAACTATATCGGGGCAATTAAGCATAAATTGATGCCAACTTCTCAAAATTTGCTAACTTCGATTCCATTAACAACTACTTATGATTTTTTTTTCCGGATTATATCTGTTATCTTAAGTTTTGGATCAAATTAATTAATTGACCCAAATAATTCACAGAGAAAATTGACAGGACATATTATGAGTTTTTAGATATGTGATATCCATCCTAATCAGTAATCACTATAACCGCATTTGCCCAATTGACACATATGAAGGAATCAATACGGACTTATTGTAACCTTAGCAACTCATGCGAGAAATAGTTAAGTTTGAAAGTTTATTTTTTCAATAATTAATTATTTTTTTAAATTTATAGCAAACAACAGGGACTGCACTGTAATTAAAACCCAGAAAAGACAACAAAACGTAGGTTGCTTGAAAATTGAAATCCATACGAAATTAATCCGGTCAAATTGAAAACCAGGATACAAAGCGTGAGCGTGAGCGTGACGTGCCTCTGTTTCTGTTTTTGTAAAATTTCAAAAAGTTAAATTAAACAGCCAAATAATAATAATAATAATTATTATTATTAGGGTTTCTGAAATTATCGACTCACTCAAGAATGAAAGTGATCAAATCCAGTCTCCCACTCTGAACACTTGTTCTCCATCGCCAATTCATCTTTGTAGCAACTTCAATTTTTGTATTTCAACACAAAGGTACTCTCTTTCGTCAATATGGTTTATGTTTCAGCTCCATAAACTTTTTATCTTTTGCTGTTGTGTTTTTGTGCACATGCATGTCCAATCAAGTTCCAAATGCTGAGACTGTATGTATAAACAAACCTATATAGGTTATTTTAAGGGTGAAATTTGTAGAATTTTAAATTCTGGGAATTATTTGGTTGCATTCTATTTGAGAAGTTAACGGTTTCTCTAATTGGTGGTTATGGTTTGTTGTGGTTGTTTAATATTATAAATTATTTTCCATGTTATTATGAGCCTTGGTGTAACGATAAGATTACTATATTGTGACTTGGAGGTCACGGGTTTAAACCATGGAAACAGCCTCCTCTCCAGAGCCCACAGTGTGGGAAGCCTAGTGTGCTAGGTCATCATTTCCTTTATTATTTTATCTTTCTGTTTGTTCTTTGAACTTTGGTATCATGAAAAATCAAACTGAATGTTGTGTTCCATTTATTTTTTGGGTATTGTATATCCTGGTTAGTTGCAATTGAAATGGTTATAAATATGTGCAGATTGCATTAACGGGACTTAAATATGCTTATAAAGATGTACAGCACAATTGATACTCAAACTGTGTAAACAAGTGTACAAAGAATTCTTATGGATGTTGGCGTAACTGAAGTTGAAGTGGATATGCGTCATCGTGGAGTGTTGGATGATGGAGACACTGAACCCAATGAAAGTGGAGAAGCAAACAATGCCGAGAATTCATCTGCCCATGGTGATGATGATGGGATTATTGACCTATATGTGGGTATGGAATTTGATTCTGAAGATGTTGCCAAGACTTTTTACGATGAATATGCTAGACGTGTAGGTTTTAGTTCCAAAGTTAGTCAAAATAGTCGTTCCAGGCCCGATGGGGCAATTGTTTTTCGGGAGTTTATGTGTGGAAGAGAGGGTTCGAAAAGAAGGCATGCTGAGAATTGCGATGCTATGCTTAGGATAGAGTTGAAGGGTCATGACAAATGGGTTGTTACAAAATTTATAAAGGAGCATAGCCACCATATGAGTTCCAGTAAGGTGCATCACCTTCGTCCCCGAAGGCATTTTTCTGGTACTGCAAAGAACGTAGCTGAAGTTTACCAAGGTGCGGGAATTGTGCCGAGCGGAGTTATGTATGTGTCCACAGACGGAAACCGTGCTACTGTAGAAACAAACAATCGTGGATCTAGGACAGCTCCCTCCATAGAGTCAAATCGTCCAGTTAAGAACATGGGGGCCTTGAATTATGTTGTAAGGCCTGCAAATAGAAGGAGGACTTTAGGGAGGGATGCTCAGAATCTGCTGGACTATTTCAAGAAAATGCAGGCTGAGAACCCTGGTTTCTTTTATGCAATACAACTTGATGATGACAATCGCATGGCTAATGTATTTTGGGCTGATGCAAGGTCAAGGACAGCATACAGTCATTTTGGTGATGCAGTGACGTTGGACACGATGTACAGAGTATATCAGTATAAGGTGCCATTTGCTCCGTTTACTGGAATAAACCATCATGGTCAGACAGTTTTGTTTGGTTGTGCTTTACTACTAGATGATTCTGAGGCTTCATTTATTTGGCTCTTTAAGACATTTCTGACAGCAATGAATGATTGCCAACCTGTCTCTATAACCACAGACCAAGACAAAGCTATACAGACAGCTGTGGCTCAGGTATTTCCAGAAGCTCGCCACTGTATCAGTAAGTGGCATGTCTTAAGAGAAGGCCAGGAAAAGCTGGTTCATGTCTGTCATGCACATCCTACTTTTCAGGTAGAGCTGTACAATTGCATCAACTTGACTGAAACCATAGAAGAATTTGAATTATCTTGGAGTTCCATACTTGATAAATATGATCTCAGGGGACATGATTGGCTTCAGTCATTGTATAATGCTCGTGCTCGATGGGTTCCTGTGTATTTTCGGGATTCTTTTTTTGCTGCAATATCTCCTAATCAAGGATTTGATTGTTCCTTTTTTGATGGTTATGTGAATCAACAGACAACAATACCAATGTTCTTCAGGCAGTATGAAAGAGCTTTCGAGAACTCATTTGAAAGGGAGATAGAAGCAGATTTTGACACAATTTGCGCAGCCCCAGTCTTGAGGACACCGTCACCTATGGAGAAACAGGCAGCAAATTTTTACACTAGGAAAATATTTGCAAAATTTCAGGAAGAGTTAGTTGAAACTTTTGTATATACTGCAAATGGAATTGACGATGATGGGGCTATCAGCACATTCAGGGTCGCCAAATTTGAAGATGATAGCAAGGCATACATCGTTACATTTAATCATCCTGAGATGAGAGCGAACTGCAGCTGCCAAATGTTTGAGTATTCAGGCGTTCTCTGTAGACATGTATTGACAGTGTTCACAGTCACAAATGTACTTACGTTACCGTCTCATTATATCTTGAAACGATGGACAATTAATGCAAAGTCTGGGACTGGAATAGATGAACGCACTGGCGAACTACAGGGGCAGGAGTCTCTGACAGTGCGGTACAAGAGTCTATGTCGGGAAGCTATTAAATACGCAGAAGATGGGGCAATTTCCCAAGAGACTTATAATGTTGCCTTGGGTGCTATTAGAGAAGGTGGGAAAAAGGTTGCTGTTCTGAAGAAAAATGTTGCCAAAGTTCCACCTCCTAGTTCACAGGTTAGCAGCACTGGTTATGATGACAGGAAGATCTCTACATCAGCTTCAGATAGTACTCCTTTGTTATGGCCTCGACAAGATGAAATGACAAGACGATTTAATCTTAATGATTCTGGTCCTGCAATTCAACCTGTTTCTGATTTGAATCTTCCACATATGGCACCTGTGTCCCTTCACCGAGATGACGGTCCTGATAACATGGTTCGCATAAACTTTTCTTTGTTTCTTTTGTTTCATTTATTGGTCTTATATTTGGGCCTTTTGCACAGGTTGTTCTTCCCTGTCTAAAGTCAATGACCTGGGTGATGGAGAATAAGAATTCGACACCAAGTAATAGAGTAGCTGTGATTAACCTGAAGGTATGTATCTAGTAATCTGAAACCATGATGGCAAGTGGGAATTGTTGGATTATGACCTGTTAAATACACGGAATCTTTAAGCAATGTTAAAGTAATCAATCTCTTCCAAATGGATATTCCAATATCTTCTTGCCATTTCTCCCACAATCTCTCTCTCTCTCTCTCTCTTTTCTTCTAAAAACGAGACAAGGCACCCTGAAATAAAATAATTGCTCTGAGGATTTTGCTATTCTGTGAAGCTTCCAGAGAATTTTTGTGTGAACTTCGACATAGCGTGTAGATACTTGGCTGTTGTGGTCTATTGCCATTTATTAACAACTGATCGGGAGCTGTGTTTTCTTATGTATATTCCTTTTATTCTCCTATAGTTGCAAGATTATAGCAAATCTCCCTCAGCGGAATTGGAAGTTAAGTTTCAGCTCTCTAGGGTCACGCTGGAACCCATGTTAAGATCTATGGCATATATAAGCGAGCAGCTTTCAACCCCAGCAAACAGAGTTGCAGTCATCAATTTGAAGGTATGAAATCCCAATTCTAGTCGTAGAACTATATCACTTAAAGCTTGCATTTGAATTCAGGTGACCTACAGCTATGATATTCTTTTGACTTATTGCTTTTCAATGAAGAAGGTATTTTGGTTCATAAGACGTTGGTATTAGCATATGTTGAGGGTGTTAAAGTTAATAGGTTGCTAGATTTAAAAAGGAGTTATTTTGCTTTGTCTTAGGCTATAGTAGTTTAAAGCACTGGATTGTTAATGTGAAGCGAAGTACTGATTGGATGCTCCCTATAGTAAGACGCTGATGAGATTGGGTTCAAAATTGAGGTGAATTGTAGATTGTCAAGCTGCTTATTTTTTGCATTTATGGCATTGCATCAACTTCTAGGTTAGTCCTGGTGGGCTTTTAGAGGTAATCAAGGAATCCTAAACCGCCAAGAAGAGTTGGAAAGTTGAATCTTGTCTACTCTTTCTATCCTTTCATCCCCCTCGCTCGAAAAGAATAGAACAATTAAAAAAATGACGAGCTTAATTTGTTATCACATATGATTTTTTAATGGGTAATTTTGATCTCCCAAGTCCTAACTAGAAATTGTTCTGTTGGCTTATTACTGTCTTCTTTTAGTTGATTATTTATTCAGGTAATGTACTTTCTTTTTTTGTTCTTTCATTTCAGCTTCAAGATACCGAGACAACTTCAGGAGAATCGGAGGTTAAATTTCAGGTGTCCAGAGATACCTTAGGTGCTATGTTAAGATCAATGGCCTACATCCGGGAGCAGCTTTCAAACACTGTAAGTGTCGATTCCTTGGTTCTGTTATGACTATGTTTTCTATTGCATGGAGTTGCACCCGGATGCGCTTTGTTATAAAATGAGGACCAGCATCGTTCTTCGATACAAAGTTTATACTCTCTTCTTCATTCAAGGAGGTGTTTTCTTATTGAAGTTTCTAGATAATACTGGAGGTTTACATAAATCATCTGATCTCGTCAACAAGCATGATGTATAAAAACAAATGTTATTTGGTTGCATATGCCTAATTGTATAATTAGATATTAATATCATTATTCATTGTATTAAAGTGAGCACCTCACTTGTTTGCTGCAATTTTTATAACCATTAAAATTAACACGACTGTTTCATTCATCAAACTTTGAGTTACACTTTTTTTCCCAAGCATAGCATTTTGGTAAGTAAATTCACGCACCACTCATGTGACGCAGAGTTCGAATCCCAGATCTTTTGTTTCAACTCAAGGGTTTTTACCAATTGAAGTAGCTAGCACCCACAACTTTGAGTTACCATTTGTATTCGTTTAAACTACTTAAATATTAGCAACTTTACAATCAAGCATTTATTTAGTTAGGACCTTTGAATTTTGTTCCTCTCAATTTACTTGGTATCCTCTTATTGTGGTGGGTTTTCCATTTTTTCAGGCTGAACCACAGTCAGAACCTCCATCAAAGAAGCATCGTAAATAAAGGCATTATTCGGGCATGCAGGTGTGCTCAACTAACTTGTCTCTATGGATGGAAACTGTTCACCAAATTTTTGGTCTCTGGTTTCAACGAGCTGGGTTGCTTAGTTTCACCGTATTTTTGGTCGTAAGGAGCTGGGGTGCTCTGTTTAGCTCTATATTGGCTAGCCTTCTTTTTCTCTTTGTTAGGTTTTTCTTTTTTCTTCACTTTGCCGCATCTTTGTATAAGCTTGTTGTGTACCATATTTGTACATGTATGCATCTGATTCGAAATACAAGGCATCAAAGAGAGTTCAAATTTAGGGTTTTATCTCGTCCTCACTGTATGTTACCTTAGGAATAGTCGACACTGCCTCTGATATCCTTTTTAGCTTGGCCTTAATAGAGAGTGTTAAATTATTAATTTTGATTGCTGTGAATGGCTTTGATGATCAGCCGTTGTACGTTTTTTAGTATCTTAACTTTCATGCATGGATTATTCATTTTTTGTATTCGAAAGATGTATTTGGAGACACGAGGGTTGATCTTGGGGTGATTGTTAGTGGTTTTGTAATAAATCGGCTGCATGCTCCCAATCTCTTTCCCATTGTAGCCTTAGAATATAATGATTACAAAGAGTTGAAACCGTGAAAATGCCATTCTCTTTATTCATGTACCAATGAATGAAGACTGAACTGAAGGGGATTTGGAGTAGCATTTTAGCAAATTTTTTCCCCTTGCACTTGCACTTGCTATATTTTAGTTTTAGTTGAATAGTCATGACTGGTATGTTCTGTAATACAACAATACCAGTCATAGTGTCATGCTCACGCAACAAACTGATGCGTGGTCTTTGATAGTGTGGGAGATGTGGCTGTTATATGATATTGTCACATTAGTTTGTTACTGTTATATGATATTGTCACGATAGTTCGATTGAATAGAGTATTATCCTTGCATTTGCTTGGCAACAGTCGGACAAGCGGAGAATATATGAATATATTCTCTTTGGGGGTGAACCTGTGCTTCTTCTCTTTGGCCGTGAATATATGAATAGGGCGAACAGCACTATGGAAGCGTTCGTGTATTCTCTTTTAATCAACAATAACATCTTCTGTTGTAGAAAGCTGCTGTGTTATTTTGTGCATTTCTGATTCAAATTATGCAGAAAAAAAGTGTCATCTTTGATATGTTTTGCATTTTCACACACTGGCTTACAAAATGTTTCTTAAGATTCCATTATTTATGGGACAAATTTATGCTTCAGCATGAGAAACTGAACTAGTTATGGGTTATTAAGGTGCAGAGAAATATAACCAGCCATCCATACTTTGCATGCAATGCCAAAATATTTTTTAATTTGGAAAATCCAAATAAAAAAGATATTTAGGAATAACATTAATAGTATTATTATTATTATTATTATTTTTATCAACGATACATAGTTTGTACAAGACAAATGTTGAAGTAAATAATTAAAAATATATTTGGATTTATCCAATCTATTACTTTTACAATTTTTTTTTTTTAAAAAAAAAAAATCATCACTTGACATGTGATCTAGAATGCCTAGACATGGCATTTTCCAATCGTTTCACGTTTCCGAAACGCTTCGGAAACGTTTCCAAAATGTTTCTGTGCATTAAAATAATAATAATAATAATAATAATCCGAAAGGTTTCGGAAATATTTTGAAAACGCCGTAAATGCCGTATCTTATATTTTCCAGATGTCCAGTTCAACGCCAATGCCGTCATTTCATGGCCACCAAAGAAGAATGCCTTGCATTCATGCCCCAAATCCCTAGTTGATAACATCTTGCCTCACGGCCTAATATCTACTTCACTTCCTTTCAAAGTTGAAACAATAAGCCTGCCTTAGCAAGTCCTTCGAAGGCTGCCAATTTCCAAGCATCTATGAATAGTCGTGGTGGTGCATGTAGGCGATCTAGGCGGCGGATAGGTGTCACTTTTAGACTGGAGAACAGGCGGTATACATGCATTATGTCATGCCACAGGCATAATATGTCATATAGTGATAGTAATCCCGAATGCATATTCTACGATTTAAATTCCGGAGAACAGGAAGATATGGGTGGCACCGTTAAACTCTTATTTAATTATTTAACTTTAAATGAATAATAAATAAACTTTGTTAAGTTGTTGCTAATTTAATTATATTGCATTATTTACAAATAAAAATAATTTATTTTATTTAACAATGTCTGTATCCGTATCCGTGCAACCTAGATGTGTTGTTGATTGACTTTATTTTATATCATTAAAGTAAATAATATACACCACCTCTCAAAAGATGATACCTCATAAGCCACATCGGTTGAGATATAAATTTAAACATATCAACTAAATAAGTAAATATGTGTAACATCACTCTTAACAATATTTCCTATCCCATTTGGTCAACACTAATGGAACGTAATGCCATTTGATCAATTACAATTTTAAATAATTATGACTGAAATATTTAACCATTATTTAAACTAATACCAGAAGAGCAGATAAGCAATTCTATTTCTATATCAAATAACTGCTTGCTAGTCATTGAACTAAGAATGCACAAAAGGTCTCAAACTTTCAAAATACCAAGACAAGATTTGAATGAACTATCAAAAATCTATTTCCGTTCACCATTGTTAAACCCCTAACCCACCCCCCAAATTTCTCTCTTTTCAAGTCACAGCTGTAAAAAAATATTGAGTTTTTGAAAACTAACACAAATTAGGCAGGCAGTCGATAATGCAGCAACGGCGACTGACACTACCATCAGCCAGAGGCATAGACAGGCAGTGGGCAAACAGTTAACATCCTCAGCAGATATTCAAGCATGGCACGGTTGATTCGATAACTGGAACACCAAAATACAATATACCTACAAGCTCCTATAGTCCATAACAGTAACTTCATCCTCTGGTGCATCTAGGTCTTGATAACTGCATGAAATAAACAACAAAGTTATATCATTATTTTAGAACATAATACAAAACTATGCCCAAAAAAAGAAAAACAAATTCTGAATTCATAAAGAAAAACAATATAAAATATGTTTCAACAAACAAAAGGTGATTCAAAAATCAATAGATCGAAAATAGTGTTATATCCATTAGGTTTCTAAAAAAAGAGAAAAATTTAAATGCATCGTAATAGTAGTCACTAACTGAAGCCACTTTGTTCATTCTTTTAACAATAATGATAAAAAGAGACTAAACCGAAAACATATAAATAAGCTTCTGGAAACGAAAAACATAAACATTGACAGCTTTAAGAGAAAAAGGTAAATTTAGTAATTGTTGAGAGACATTAAACAAATGATCTAATTTTCTAACCACCAAAACTTCCCATGTTAATGTATTTACATGCTTAACAAGTTGACTATAACCAACTCCAGATATTGCTAATGGTTTCAGCCGTAATCCTAACCGTCAAGTTTTAATTATAAATATATAGAAAACCAGCAGTAAAGAAAACCATGAACTTGGCTAAAAATGCCCCAACAAATACCTTCTTATACGTCGAGGATCCTGTCGAAAGGCTGGAGATAAAAGAATGGGGCCTGGACCACTTATTTGGGGCCTGGACCTTCCATGTCTACCACCCCCTTCAAAAGGAGGAGGGCCACCCTGCTCTCTAATCATCTGCATAGCAACTTCAGGCGGCGCTGGAACGAAGGGCCCAAGCGGACTGCAATTAGAGCAATTTGTAAGCTCCCTAGAAAAAAAAAAGAAGAAGAAGCAAAACCTACAGGCTATTGTCTTCAAGATAAAAGATAAATTTGTTGCACTAACTGTTGACCTACCCAGCACCAGGAACAGGCATCAATACTGGTGGTGGAGGAATGTCCGATGGAAAAGGAGGAGCTACACGAATGCCTTGTCCACCAAATGTATCAAACATTGATTCATCATGATTTGCCCCATCAGGACCATCATCATTGGATGGGAAATCACTTGACTGGGCATTATCAGACCTATCATATCTCTCACTGCCATTAGCCTGATAGTCACGTTCCCTACGGTTACCACGTTCATCTTTCAATCGGTTGTCTGAACCTAGTTTGCGTCTCAATGGCCTGTCCTTCTGCAAAGGAAACAAAAACATATATTAAGTAAAAATATATGACGGCATAGCAGAGGTTTCAGTAGGAGAGTATCATTATTATTTTTTTAAAATTGTGTTAGATTCTATAAGTTAGTGAATGCATGTTGCAGTCTAAGACAACAGAACTAACGTGCACAGCCTTTGGGAATATGCAAACAAAAGTCGGAACAAGTGAACACAAGGAGGGTTGAATACTTGTGTGTATGTCTTTGAGTTTGTCATGTGTACACAAATACAACCGCATTTTACAATTTAATAACTGAAGCCGAGAGATAGAATTGAGAAGCAAATACAGAGTTACCCAAGTCTTTGTGCCTACCATGTGATGCATAAGTACACCTAACTGCTACTGTAAAAGACATTTCACCTCCAACCAACAGCTTGATATTGAACATTCATTTTTCTCCTCACTCAGAATGGACAAATGACCAAAATGAGACAAAACAAGATTATAATGAACCAAGGCTGGGATGAACGACATCGTCAAGAGGTGAAGGATAAGGCAGATTTCAAAATCCACAAAATAGGGAACTTAAGTCTTGAAAAGGCTCCTAGTCATGCTAGTGCAACCAGCCACCTGATAATGCCTCGATGCCTTATAAAAACTCTTACAAAAAATTGCTTTACTAAAACCAGCAATGTGAAGATTTAAGATGGATAAACCACAATCACTCTAGCTGACTAGTATACAATTTCAAAAAGACAGCCGAAATACTATAAAGGTAGAGTTTACTATTTTTTAAGTACCATATAATCCTAGTCAAATGAATTCAGCCCAGTATAAATGATTTCCGAATTGGCTGGCTATTTGTAGTTACATAGAGCTCTCAGGGAAGTAAACAAAGCTTGGTTTCATGATGTACAAATTAGTTTCTGATGATATTTATTAAGTCAAATCAATATTTGAATATATAGCAACACATTAATACATGTAGCCACAAAGATAATTGACTAGTATAATCAGATAAATCGTACCGGCATGGGTTGCTGCATAACAGGTGTCCCACCAGGTGCATCAGGATCACTGTAAATGACAATAAAATGTTGTGATAAATCTTAAGCAAGGTATAGAGAAAACCAAGAAGCAACCAAAATGACAAAACTTACTTCATGTAGTTCTGGAAATACAGCTCTTCACGCACTTTGGAGGTGTGCTCCATCACAAGTTCTGGGTGTTTGAGTTTAAGATGCTTGTGCACAAACTCAGCAGCATGAAAAAGCTTTGTGCAACCTTTGGCTCCACAACCATACTTCCAACCATATTTTTCATCCCTAATCTTTCGGACAAAGGGGTCCAGAGCATCGACAGCAGCGGCATCAATCTTATCCTTAGCAGTCATTATTTCCAAGGGATCTTGACTCCTCAATCTTTCTTGCCAACGAGAGTCGAGTTTCCTTTCCCACTCCGCTCCATTACTAGTTGTGTCAGAATTCTTTCCCTCAGCTCTCACGTGTCTGAGACCCTTAGCTTCACTTGTTTCAACCATCCCATAATAATCCACACCATGGATGCGCCACAGGTAAGTAATAAGTGTATCCAGCAGCTCAACTCCCTCCAGGCCCTTAACAGAGGTCAAGCCTCGAATAATGATTACTGGGCCAGTGGAGCCACTAAGGGATTTCTCTCGGTTCATTTTATCTCTATCAGATCCACATAAAATATTTTCCTCAATTCCTTTCTCAGAGTCAAGTTTGCGAACAAGGGCCTGTGCTTGTTTAATGTCAATCTGAATTCTTTTGAGCTCTGAACTAACTGGGTGAGCCTTAGGTGCAGCAGAAAGAAGTTCAGCTTCTTTAGCCGGTCCCCGACCATGCCGTCTTCTTTTACCACCATTGTCTAATTCATCATCAGAATTTGGATCACTAGCCTGTCCTGATTTATTTGAAAATGAGGCATTGACACCAGGACCTCTGCATTGTTAAGTTGGAAACATTAGTCTACTGTCAGAAAAAAAAACACTGGTGACTAGGCAAAATTTCCACATAAAAGTATTGAGGGCAGAAGTATGGGTCTTACAAGTCCAATGTCCCACTCTGTAAATCAAGCAAAAAATCTTTTGCAACCTTTCTTGCAAGATCATTCCTCCTATACAAAGGGAGTTAATTGAATGTCATAAAGATCAAAGCTAGAGAAGAGGTGATTATAAAATTAATAGCAAGATATTAGAGTCAACACAAAAGTTTGGGCAACTGAATGTGGAAGCACAAAATTTTGTCAATGAATTTTCAACTTAAAAAATACCACAGATCATGGTGGAGCTCACCTCTCTATGACAGCAAGTAGATTTGTCGGATGATATTTGTCTTTTAACCTACAAACACAAGCGCGTTTGATAAGAACCACGAATTGAACGATGAGCAGGAATAAAATGAAAGAAGAGAAGTACCATTCCTCATCTTTATGACCATTAAAAAAAACTCGCTTCTGAGTTGAAATATACTCCGACTTGTACTCTTGGTATCTACAAAATCAAGGGCCACCCTTATTATTGTTATTATTATTTTGAATCTTCGGCACAAGTATGCTGCACAATCAAATTCTGGAAAGACTAAAATAGTCCCCACTCTGTACCTGCGCTCTGCTTCAGCTGGCAGTATATCATCTTCAAGCTCCTGAATGAATTGCTTGTATGACATCAAGCCTTCCCTGAAAGAATTTAAACAAAAACTGAAGTTTCAATATTGAATATAATGTTATCTTCATTGCAGTCAAAAAAAGGAAAAAAAAAGTTGGGGAAGAAGAGATATAACAAAAGAACAGTGGAAAACAAGTAGTAAAGCAAATTGGACCAAACAGATAACTTTTCCATCTTTTCTTCTTTCACTTTCTCTATCATTCACCAACCACAGTTATACAGATGTGGTGGATATCCTTTTTGAATTCGGTATTTGAATAAACATTAATTTGTTCTTTGAATTACTTACTCTGTATTTTGAGACTAAACACGATTCAATCTCAAAGAAATACAGATATTGCAAGAAAGCAAGGAATTCTTGTTGCAAACCATGTGCGCACTCTCCAGGCTACATATAAGAACACTCAGAGCTGTTGATGCAACACTACCATACAAGTCTCTCAGACCGAAAGTCAACCATATTTTATGTTGTTTCAAAAATAGTTTGAGTACCAAGTAAACCTGGATACTCAATTACTTGCTTCACTGGCATTCCAATACAGTGGCAACAATGAAGACACTGATGAAAGTGCAATTGGGACAAAAGGAGCCTACCACAGCAAAGCCTTAAGCAATTAATAACAGATGGCGGCAGCTTTTGCCATTCCACTCCACTCCATAGATGGCATGTTCTGCAAACCTTCTCTAACTACATTGTTTGATATCTCTTCATCCTTAAGAAGCTTTTAAACTCGGCCACATTATCCTTTGTTACTAGTTAAATCATTTGTTTCAATTGCAAGATCATCTGTGCTAAACCTAAAATCTTAACTTCCAAGTATCCGTCAATTCTACCACCTAAGAACTCATGATTGCAAATCATCCATTAGGAACAAATTCATTTTTACTGAATTCATCTCGAACAAAAGTTACAAAACTGCTTTTCAACTGCCTAACAGATTAAAACCCTAAACCCTTGACAAAATTATTATGCAAGTATTCAAACAAGGATTTAAATGAATTAAAAAATATCAAATGAACAAAAATTGTGCAGTAACAATCAGATGAAGAATAAATCCAACTTCACTGAAACTAAAGTTCATAACATCATGGAATGCTAACCTTTGGTTACTCCCTGTGTTTGAAGCATCACCATAACCACCACGTCCTGACTCCCATTCTACAGAAGTTATAGAACCCAATAAGTTCTACCAGAACAAATAACATGAATTTGTTATATAAATTAACGTTGTATAGAAAAGTATTTATATATACGTTTCCACACCATAACACTAATAATCCATAATACAGAAATAGCCGGCAGCAACGAGATTTAGAGTATAAATTGTTGTGCCAGTCAAATCAGCACCACAGATATGTAGAAGTTCTGCAACATGCAAGTGCAACAGAATTCCTCAGATATTTGTTGTACGCATTCTCATTTCTATAGATTGTGCAGAAGCAAATGATGTGCATGTATTTTAACAATTACTCCTAACCATTTTCGCCCCTGAATCATATTCACAAAAGCTATATTTATAACATTATATACAAGCAACTAATAATAACAAAAAATTAGCTACCAGTTATATAAGATGTAATTATATAAGATCAGGATCTGTAAAGTTATATTATCAATTTTCTTTACACATGTTCATGGCAAATGCCAAATGAAGGTGCATTCTCTTGTAGCTGAATGTACATTGGTATTTGGTGGTCAGAAGGTCATTTGATTAAAATCTGACACACCAAATCTTGATAGGAGACTATCATACTAATCATAGGGTAGATCATCTCCAGATAATCCCAAACCATAACTTTAGAATGTCACATAGATAATTTATGTATTTCAATATTTTAAAAAATACTCCATATTGAAGCATGAAACAATAAGTTTCAGCACCACCTCCAATAAATGGCAAATAGCACAATGATTCGAGTTGAAAACCAAAGAAAAATGCTCCATGTCAAAGACCAAAAACACATAAAAATAACTTTATATGTGCTGCCAGATCCAATAAAATTCCCCAGTTAGGTCCAATTTAAGTATATTACTAGCACCAGTATAATTTGACAAACCCATAATTGGAAAGGAGTTGCCCAATAAGGTAAGAAATTTTGACAAAAAGAAGATAATAAGTTGAAAATATGTGGGATGCTAAAATCAGTATATATGAAAAAACTAATAAACAAAGGCTCAGTAAACCACAGAATTGTTCTATGAAAGTGTGTTCCTTGTCTAAAACACACCCTTTCCTACATTAGTGCACCTTCTTCGATTGCTCTATTGACAAAGGTCAATTAAGTATGAAGTACATGCTTCTTTGGCTATCAAATTATCATGTTATTATAGATGGGGATTTTTTTGCATAAAAGTTCTATAAGCATTAAAGCAAAACCACAAACATGTATTTCAATTTTTTCCCCTTTTCACATAAAATCTCCTAATTGGGGTTCATCCGGCAAGGAGTAGGAATAAATTCATGTAGAATCACCACCGGTGTATTTGAGAATGTAGAGGGATACTGAAGGATCAAATGTTAAGCATATTCATAGCAAACTACTTGGTAAAAATTATTCCAGCACTAGTGTTTGGAGTAAAATTGAACCAAAATGTATCCTAATCCTTAAAAGTGTACCAGTTCAAAAGACGTTGAGCACTTACCAGATGGAACATTTTGATAGCCACCGGATGACCGACCAACATATCGG